>QUOG01000078.1:35113-85674 GCA_010416905.1 Polistes dorsalis
TATGTTTTCTTACGTTTATGATTATGTTATTGCGAAGCCTTATGTTTAAGAGAGTTTATGTATGATTAAATATATGTGTACTCTTAACTATTAATCCTGACAAACTGTTATCTAAATAGTAACGCCCTTTCATCCTTGCATTAAGAAGAAGATCGATCATCATCATCTTTCTTTTCGTTTACAAATTGATATGTGCCAAATCTAGAGTCGCGCCAATCAAAACGCACCTCTACTGCGTCTAGAGCTTTGCGGTGCGTTAATACTATCGCGATTATACAAAACCATGAAAAACGCACAACGAAGAATCGAATTCCGGAGTTCAATATTTCTGTCCCATTCGACAATCGTGTTAAATTGGATTAATACTCCCCCGCACACATTGAAAACATTATTAGCTCATCGCGTAGCAGAGATTACGGAAATCGTCGCTCCCGAACAATGGCGACATGTATCAACGAATCATAATCCGGCTGATTTAATATCTCGCGACGTGACACCGATTTGATCTTATCGAAAACGAGCTTTTGAGGTCAGAACCGTCGTGGTTAATTCAGACTGAATCATATTGGCCACCCAACTTACTGGAAAAAATAGAAATATCGGAGACGAAGAAAGACGTATCACTCGCGACTTCTGATTCTTCACCTAATTTATTCTTACGTTACTCGTCAATTAACAAACTAAAGTGAATAGTAGCATACTGCATGAGATTTGTTTGGAATGCAAAGAGGTCGAACATCTATAGAGTTACTGACGAATTATCGGTGGATGAATTGAAAACCGCGGAAATGACCATATTAAAGATCATACAAGGTAAATCCTTTTTTGTAATCATTAATAAATCACGACTAGAAAGGATATTCGCACGCTACTAATAGCTCTCAATTCATTTATAGATAATCTGGGTATTTTAAGGGTTGGCGGAAGACTAGCAAGAAGTAATCTATATAATGATCAAAAATATCCGGCATTATTGCCAAAAGGGCATTTTATTACAGATGCAATAATACGTGAAAAATACGAGAAAATATATTACGGTGGAAAACAAGCAACGCTTAACGCTGTCCGCGAAAGTTTCTGGCCAATAAACGGGCGAGCCAGTGTTAAACGTGTAATAGGCAAATGCATAATTTGTAAATGATTAAAAGGGATCATACCAAACTATCAAATGAGCGATTTATCAGCAAATCGGATACAGCAAATGCGACCATTTCTCCATACCGGTGTAGATTTTTGTGGTCCTATGTTTATAAAGAAAAAACAACATCGAAATCGAGGACGCATCAAAGTATATGTAGCCGTATTTGTCTGCTTTAGTACAAAGGCAGTACATTTAGAATTAGTAAGCGGTTTAACGACCGAGACATTTTTGGCGGCGTTACGAAGATTTATGGCTCGCCGAGGAAAATGCTCAGATATATATTCGGATAATGCAACAAACTTCTTGGGGACCGCGAACGAACTACAAGATCGCTTTTTGCGTAAGCTATCGGATGAGTTGATCAGGTGGCACTTCATACCCCCTCGTTCACCTAACTTCAGAGGGATCTGGGAGGCGGCGATGAAGTCATTTAAGCATCATTTGATTCGCGAAGTTGGGGAAACTTTACTTCCGTACGAGGCAATGTTAACGTATGTACTCGAGATAGAAGCTATCCTTAATTCCCGACCCGTGACACCGGTTTCCGATGATCCCAACGACCTTCGTGCCCTTATTCCTGGTCATTTCCTAATAGTTGACTCGCTAACGAGTTTGCCATATCACGATAACCGGGACGTACCATGCGGCCGACTATCGCACTGGCAGCAGGTGCAATAAATGAGAAAACATTTTTGGTCTCGGTGGAATAAAGAATACTTAAACGAACAAACGATACGCAGGAAGTGGCACAAGGGCACAGCGGACGACATAAATGTAAGAACCTTAGTAACTCTCCGGGAAGAAAATTCTCCTCCTCTAAAATGGCCATTAGGTCGAGTTACAGAGTTGCATACCAGTACTGACGGCATAATGTGAGTGGTAACAGTGAAAATCGCTAATGGTTATTTTAAACGAAGTCTCAAAAGGTTATTTCCGTTACTCAACGATACCGAAACCAAAGAAAGAGATATGAATAATTAAACCACGATTTAGTAATAATTTTGTAAGCGAAAATGAATGTATTATAATTTTGATAGTATGTAAAGAGGTTGTATTCTGAGTTATAAATAGTGTAATTTTTAACGGGAGCCGTTCAAGGGGGCGGTATATTGCGTCGTTACGCAAATGTATTATGAAAGCATAACATAAGTTTCGATATTATTTAAATCACGAACAACGTATTCGAATATTCTTTCTTAAAGGCCATAAAACTTATCAAACAAAGCCCTATGTGAGGTATCGATGCGACGGACCGTTCGATCGCCAGATATTTAAAGCGATGCTTACTTACTAAGTAAACACACGGGTGCCGCCGAGACAGACGGTTTTCTCTATTCCTCACAAGTTTTTCTCGTGCTTTGTCTCCACATCCAGGCAACTAGACACTGTTCGTGTGCAGCTATGGACTATGGAACTTTATTCTATTGGCAAATCAACGGAGGGAAGGAATGACGATCATTCTCTCCCTATAAAAACCCTTGCAACCGTTGCGAGATCATCATATCGAAACAACACAGCCAGCAAGCATATTCAAGCAGAGCATCGAGAAGAAGAACGCATCGACTTTGGACGACGCTGCAGAATACCGAGAGAGCAAACAAGCATCACAAGGACACATCACGAAGCAACGAAGTCAATAGGCTTTGCAGCGTAGGAGGACGAGTCAACAATGAATTACAACGCAACAACTCTCGAAATCACATATCACATTCATAACAGCACTTTTACGATAAATAAAATAGCGTATTACCGATCAAGGCATCGATACCTCATCAGTTATAATTCAACGTTCATAAAATTTTTGAACTCTGCTAACAAAAAACTAAGTTAAATATGCTTTGTCTATAGACAAAATCCGCAATCACGTAGTTGCTTACCCAATAAATAATAATAAATATCTCATTTAACCTCAAAAAAGATTTTTATTACTGTTTGAAAAATTGCCCTGCTGATGTACGCTGGGAATAGTGGGAATTCGCTACAAAGGTCTTAAATAAATACAGGAATTAGGTGCGTAGGAATACGCAATTGTCGTCTTTATTAAGTTAAAAATGAGATGAGTACAGACCAAATGAGTTGCACAATTTGAGTATTCCCGCACAAAGATATTATTGATGCAATGTAAGGTGAGTTGTTCAGTTCGCCTAACAGTCAGCGACCGATCGCACGTGGTCGGCACACCACAAGGAAAAATAAGCTGAAATGGTGATGAACTAATATGAGCCTTAAGCTGATTGAAGCACGGTTTCTTCAATCGCTAGATGAGGAGGCCGTAGAATTTAGATGAGGTTGTAATGAAATTTGAGTGACCAAACTAAAAAAAAGGACTATAATAAATGAGACAAAACCAAAGCACGTATTGTCGAAACCACGCATAGGTAGACAATGGTCGTTAGCGGCCGCTATTCCCGGTGATGCTAATGAGAAGATAGCGCACGCGTGTCAGAAGTCATGAGAAAGATGATGCCGAGAGATTCTGGCCTCATGTGGGCCGATTGCGATATTATTACTGCTCAGTAGCAATGCTGATTCTCAAAAATTACGAATATTCGTAAATAATTAATGTTTCTAACGATATTTATGAAGATATTTACTTCTATTTACAATCAATCACAACTGTATGTAGTAATTAAATAACTTTAAAACACATAAATAATTGTTATTTGTACCGATATAAAACATGTGTTGTGTATATAGAAATATCAGAATATAGATATTACTTCATGCAGTTAATTTTAAATAATTTTGCCGGTGCATTGTAAATATCTTTAAATTTCATCTTGTTAATTTTTTTGTAATTACGCGCGCATCTTAAAAACTCACACAAATAATTTTTTCCCAAATGCGTTAAAGAAGTATAATTTCAAAAAAAATGCGTATCTAGATGTGAAAATCTTCCACAAGGGCTTTTTAATAATTAAACAATGATAATTTTATTATTACCATTTTATTTTTACATTTGTCTGCTTTCTGATTAATTCGCACTTTAAATTTTTTATATATTTTATATGAACATTGAATTCCAGGATTTTATTATAATTTTTTATATTTAATTTATTTTTATTTTGTTTTGTTATACGTTAAAGAAGTATTGTTTCTTACGCGCATACATAAGTCAACACACTTGTTTTTCTTTTTTACGAAATTATCATCTATTCTCTGTCCGCTATTCTTTATCTTAAGACAATAATAACGGATTAATTATAAGCAAGGCTCAAAACCTTAATATAAATTTTTATGTGGACTTAAACTATACCTTTAAATTTTTCGACGATATCTGAATTTGATACAAGTATCCGACGCTTAACATAAGCGGGTTTTTAGCAATTGTAACAAAAAATTGAAACAAGTAAATACGCGATTTTTAATATAATTTTAGAAACAAAAATCGTAGAAAATTAAAGCTAGTTTTTGACCGTGCATATGATGAAATAGGATAAAATGTATTTTCTACTTAGTTAAGCACCCAAAATCTTTGTAAGATCAATATATTTTTAACCAGATTTAGAAAAATAGTTGAAATTTGTTGACTTTAGTTATTAGAAAAATATATAGTAAACAATTTCTCTTTAAGCATCATTAATGGAAGTTTCGCTTTGGTATAACTGTAGTCGCTATGGTTTTCCTGAGCTTTTTTTCTTATATTAGTCACATTACAAACTGACGTTAAATTCAAGCCAGAAGAAGTGGGAAATTAAGATAAAATATCTTCCTAAAAAAATAAGAACAGAGGGCGATTTTTAATAGTTAAAAAAATTACAGATCTCGTATGGTATGTCGATTTGGAGTGTACAATGACAACATCGCCAATAGAATGCTTTATCAAGCTGTCGCTGCTCAGAATAAAAAGGATATGCTTGAGAAGATATTTCCTTTTCGTGAAGAAGATTAAGAAACTTACATATTTTCCTTGTCCCAGCAGACACTAAACACTGCATTAGAAAGAATGTGTTACGAAGTAATTCGATGATCCAATCTATTTGTGTGATTTTATAATTATCAGTAGTAAACTTGTTCTAATACTAAACTTGGTAGAGACTAACTAATACGATAATAACAGCTTTAAGAAACAAAGAGTACTTTTTCGCCATCTTCATAGATGTAGAGAAAGCTTTTGATAAAGTGTGGCATCAATGATTACTTCAAATCATCAATAAACACTTTCTAAACTCGTATTTCAAGCTCCTAAAATCTTATCTTTCTAAAAGAATATTATACGTAAAAATAAAAGACATTCATTCGAACATCAAGCAAATCAAAGCTGGGATTCCGCAAAGAAGTATCCTCAGACCAATTCTTTGCACATTCTGTACGGCAGACATACCAATAAACGCTAACTGTACAGTCTTAAAATTTCCAGACGACACGGCAATGTTTACCGTAAACAAAAATCCACAATAAGCAGTTGAACTGTTACAAAACCAAACTAATTCCATCGAAGAATAGCTACGTAATAGGAAGATCGAGTTAAACTCTACCAAGTACAAACAGATTACGTTTACATTGAGGAAAAACAAAATACCGAAGCTAGAATTATATAATACAGAAATTCTGCAAGTTACAACAGTCAAGTTTTTAGGACTACACTTCGATTCCAAACTAACATGGAGAAAGCATATAAATAACAAAATCGAATAAATTTGCTTAAAAAGGAGACAAATGGCTTTGCTAACTTGGAAAAAATCGAAACTTAGCATTGAGAATAAACTAATAATTTACAAAACAATAATAATACCAATCTTGATTTATGGATAACCACTATGGGGTATAGCAGCGAAAAGCCACATTGTCAGGCTCCAGGCTCAACCATTCATAACCCTACGCACAATCGTGAATGCTCCATGGTAGGTCTGTAATGAAGAGATAAGGAAGGTCATAAGTATTCCCACGATAGCAGAAGTAATATCCAAGTCAACCTTCGGATACAAAAGAAGAACTGATACGCTCATAAATCCACTAGCAAAAGATAACTAGAATCAATATATTCCTAGATGGCTAAAAAGAATCCTCCAAGGAGACCTATTAGAATCTAAAACTAAATGAACTAAACGACATTAGCAATGCTATCTCATTGCAGAAACCCTCAACGTCCTATATTTTTTCTCTTATATATTATAACAATTTACAAAACGTCTGCGGACAAATTGTAGAGATTTATGAAGTTAAGAAAAAAAAAACTTCGCAATATAATCAGATACTTAATATGCAAAAGATTAATTATAATAATTATATAATTATATATTATATAATTATATAATTATTTAATTATAGTATTTATAATAATAATACACCTCAAATCTAAGTGAAATATATTGTCTTTGAGAAGAATTTTTTAAATTAACAAAGTCTAATCCTAATTTGAAGATATTAGTGAATAGAGTTTTCT
Source organism: Polistes dorsalis (assembly GCA_010416905.1). Lineage (NCBI taxonomy): Eukaryota > Metazoa > Arthropoda > Insecta > Hymenoptera > Vespidae > Polistes > Polistes dorsalis. The sequence continues at coordinate 41,641 of QUOG01000078.1, forward strand.
ATATAAATGGCTGAATTAGACCCTTAAACGGTCTACGGAATATAATCTAGTTATAATTAAAAAATCAAAATTAAAACTCGAACTAAATAACTTTTTCCTGCTAAGAATTTAGTATAAAAGTAAAAGATTAATAGTATCTTAAAGTTACTAATTTAGCTGATTGAGGACTAGTAAAATAGTTTAAGTATAAAAGAGAGAGTAGTACATTTTTTATAGTGACAACACGACTTTAGAGACAGCTAACGGCGAAGGAGCTTTCGTTTGTCGAGGACGCCAGCAAATTCCTTTAAGCATAGAATTTCTGCATTGCCGGGAAACCTCTTTTCTTGCTTGACAAGAAGCGGTATCATTTAATAGTTCTTATTTCACTGCCTCTTATATGCTTCAGTTATGAAAACCGGTGTTGCAGAGTGTTGGTGTTGTCTAAGGTAATTAAATTACACATGACAAAAAAAATTATAAGTAAGTCAAATTTTCTAATAAAATTTATTAACTAGTTCAATTACGTAAATTAGAATCTCTTTACAGATTTTTGCGTTAGAACTTTAAAGAAATAAAGTACATATTTATTTGTTTAACTTTTCTACATTTATTATTTATTATAATTAGTGACATAATAAATTCTTAACAATAATAGTTATTCCATTCCTTTTATATTACCTTAACCACTCTGTATAAGATATAAACGTAAAACAATAAATAATGTTTTTTATTATTCATACAAACGTTCTTATGACTGAAAAATAGGCCATTGTTGTTCTCAGAACCTAGAAACAAATACATAAGAATTAAAAAGTATTAAAAAAAATTTTTATAAAATAGAAGTGGAATATTATTTATATGAGTAATTACAAAATGTTTTAAATTCACTTATTTGTTTATTTACGGATATCAGTGCCTTGTAAACAAAATTAGTAGGAAAAAAGTAAAATAAACTTGCCAAATTTATTACTAGTAACTACGAATTAACGTCAGAGGTAAAGAATTAATTTAGCCTATTTATTAAATAGTCACACTTTTTAGAAAAAAATAACATTATATCATTATTATATAGTTTAACTAAATGACTTATGAAATAACTTGTTATTATAATAAATAAAATAACTGCACTATATAAATAAAATATAATAAAATAACTCCGCCTGCATGATCGCTGGACGGATCAAGATCAGCGATCATGTTGCCGGTCCTAAGCCCGGGAAAAGGAGGAAGGATGTTTGATCAGGTTAGCTCCCTACCCAACGTAAAAAAAAATTTGCGGCTCATAGAAACGACACTCTGTCTATTAGCAGAATGGACAACAGAAGAATCGGCAGAATTGCACGGGATAAATCACCGATTGGCCGCAGAAGTACGGGGTGCCCACGAAAACGATGGTGCGACAATTTAACAGTGCAATAGACAGAAAAACGTCGTTACGAAACAGGCAACTTGCCTAAACTAAAGAATGAAGAAGAAGAAGAAAATAACTGCATGAGACCAATGAATCTTTCATAACTTTCTTATTAGTCAAAACTTCAGCTTTGTCCGCCAAAAAACCCATTTTCAAGCAAGATTGGTTTCAGTGATATTCAGAAAATCTTGTTCTATTTTAATTATACTAAATCACTGCAACAAATACAGATCTTTCATTAAAATTCGCCTAGAAAAAGCCATAGGTGTACAAGCTTACTGAATTTGCTTATAACAGATAATTTAATAATATTTAGAGGATATGTGGGTTCTTATAAAATAATACAATCCTAAAAGTTTTAGATCTATGACTCAATTTGTTTATGAGAAAAGGGGTAATATAAAAAAAAACAGAAAATAGTTTTTATCTCAGGATTGACTTTGCTGATTCATCTAAATTTTAAAATGTTTTAAAGACAAATAATAACTTATAGAACAAAACTCAAACAATATTGGTAAATAAGTTCCTCGAAAAAGATATTGTTTTTGTTTTCATTTTAATTTCTGGCAATGAAACAATTTTTGTACACTATAAAACTAGTTTTTTTGATAACCTCATTCATTTCTTTTTAACACTTTATGCTTTTCAGATTTTTAAAAAAGTTACTCAATAGCAATAAGATATGAAAACCACTTTTATACAAAAATAATGTATTTATTCAGAGATTTTTTAGGCTTTTATTTTATTATTTTAACATATATCCTATTTATATAGAATTTTCACTTAACAAAAATAATAATATTTAACTTCTAAGTTAGTAACAATCGTATAAATATCAAAGTTTATACATGTTTTATTAATTATAAAAGAGATACTATCTGACACAAAAAGCATATTAAGATATAGTTGTGATTGTGCAAATGAGCGTAGATCTATTAAATGTTGCTATAACATTGCTGCAATTGTTTATAATTCATCAAACAGGAGATACTTATTAAGAACTATTAATCCTTGTCAAACATTGAGTAAATAATTTTGTAAAGACAATGTTTTACCTGTTATATTTTGCTATAACATATAATTGCTATAACATTGCTGCAATTGTTTATAATTCATCACACAGGAGATACTTATTAAGAACTATTAATCTTTGTCAAACATTGAACAAATAATTTGGTAAAGACAATGTTTTATCTGTTATTGAAGAAAATAGCAAAAAAGGCTAAAGGGATGAGATTTCGCAATACATATGAGAAATATATCTTCTATCTATCTTTTTTTTCTATGTTTTGCATATTTATTTGAATTGTTCTCTATATTATAATAATATTTTACTATCATTAATTATTATTTAGAAAGCTTTTTATAAATGCAAATTGTAAGATTTATAAATTAAAAGAAAATTAAATAGGGATTAAATATAATTTATACTAGCTTGCATGCTCAGATTTGTTAAGAAAGAAAATTCTCTTATCTACCATTAATTCGACAATATTGACCATAACTCGAGGTTATAAAAAAACTGGTGTGTGTACTTATGTACGCACGTAAGAAGTTACACTTCTTTGCAGTACCAAAACGAAAATAACCTCAATAACCTCAAAAATAACTTCAAAAAAATACTTCAAAGAAAAAAAAATAACTTAAAAAAAGAAATAATAATAATTATTATATATATATATAAGAAAGAATAAAAAAAAGAAAAAGAAAATATCAAAACATAGATATCAGTCCACACTAAATATAAGAGAGATATATCGAATTACTTCACGCGTCAACAGCCATGACGCGGTTATAGCATTAGTTCTCGCTTCGATCATTTAAGTAAAGCAGCGCTGAGTACGATTAGTATTTGGATGGGTGACCCGCTGGAGAAAAAAAGGGGAAGAAGAAGAGAAAAGACAACTTCATGCGGTATACTTGAAATCGCTTTGCCACGCGTCGTAAATACTGACAAACTTCATAATATAGTTTTTTCAGACGCTCGGAACAAGATCACTCCCCATTACATTTTTCTCCAACGCGTCAAAAGAAGTATAACTTTAAAAATATAAATAATTGAATTTTTTAACAAAAAGTTTTTTGCAAGAATATTTGTTAAAACAATAATGACATTAGTTATCGATATAAAAGGGTATATTTGTTCTCATAAAGGTTTATATCTTTAGAATATAACTGCCTTGAGTTTTTGTAAATAAGAGTCGACTATTTTATTAATATTATATATACCAAACTATATTATCTGCACTGTTTTACATTGTGTAAATCGAATTGCATCTAAAACTACGTTGTGTACATTAGTAACATTACCTGCAAATAAATGAAATAATATTTAAAGCTAATATTCACTCATGTTTTCTTGTCTTATTACTGGCTTCACAATTCGAACTCTTACCGTCTCTTCTTAGCAAACTTCTAAACGTTTCTATATCTTCTGTCCTGTTATTAGCGTTCTCGAATCTTTCTAAACATAAAACGGCTGCACATCTTAACTGTAAGACAGCAGCCGGTTTAAATCATTAGTAAAGTTGACGAAATATAAATAGTAATATTTCGTTACAGATATATAACTGGTGTTATTTTTCACTTTTGCAAAAAAATTGTTGTTACCTCGGATTTAAGATATTATAATTTTTTTTATATCAAAATTCTATATACATAGGATATACGTTAAAATAATAAAATAAAAGCCTAAAATAATCTCTGAATAAATACATTATTTCTGTCCAAATGATATTTTCATACTTTATTACAATAGCGTACCTTTTTTACAAATTTAAAAAGAATAAAGTGTTATAGAGAAATGAATTAGGTTAACAAAAAAACTAGTTTTATAATTGTACAAAAATTGTATCATTGTCAAAAATTAAAATGAAAACAAAAACAATATCTTTTTCGAGGATCTTATTTACCAATATTGCTTAGGAGTTTTGTTCTATAAGCTATTATGAGTCCTCAAAATATATAAAAATTTAAATAAATCAGCTATGTCAATCCAGAGATTGATCCAGAGAGAACAATTTTCTCTTTTTTGGACAATAGGCCTTTTCTCAAAAACTAATTATTGAGTCATAGATCTAAAACTTTCATGATTGTATTATTTTATTAGAAACCACATTTTCTCTAAGTATAATTAAATTATTTATTGGGAGCAAATTCACTAAGCCGATACACCTATTGTCTTTTCTAGGCGAATGTTACTGAAAGATTTGTATTTGTTGCAGTGCTCTAGTGTAATTAAAGAAGAACAAGTTTTTCTGAATATCACTGAAACCAATCTTGTTGGGAAAAGGGTTTTATGACTGATAAAGCTGAAGTTACGACTAATAAGAAAGTTATGAAACATTTACCGGTAACAATATTTTACTTATTATAATAACAAGTTATTTTATAAGTCATTTAGTTAAAGTAATAACAAGTTATTTCATAAGTGTCATTTAGTTAAAATATATAATAATATCTAACGGTATGCTTTTTCAAAATAGCATAATTATTTAATAAATATATATATATTTATACTTATATATAAACAGATTTTAATTCTTTAACTCAGATATTTATTCGTACATAGTATTAATAAGTATTGTAAGTCTATTTCACATTATTGTTACTAATTTTAATGTTCATATGTGTAATAGGTAAATCTCTGAGTGCAAGTTATTTGTAAGTCCCGCACTTATAGATAAATTTCTTCAAGGGACATTTACAGTTTAGTACATGTGAAATCGTCTTAAGCTTAGTTCTTTTTTTCTGTGTCATTTGTCTGCTTCTTTTTCTTTTTAACGAACACTAATGTTGAATGACATGTAACTTGTACTTGTACTTGTGCAGTCATATAGTTTATCCTTTATATTCAGTTATGTATGCAAAATATATCTTATTAAATACTGCAATAATTATTAACTTGTGTGTTCTAAGTAAATATAAAACGCTACTCCAAGAGCCATCTCCTTCAATATGTTACTGCTAAGAAATAATATTTTAATATACAAAATAACTCCTTGTTTAATCGAATAATTGAATTCGCCAACTAAAGTATGAAATACGGCAGAGCTAAGTACTTTGAGTAGTTGTACAATGTTCATATTTTTTATATCATTGTAATAACAATAAATATATTTAAGTATTTAAAAGATATAATATTTATTTTATTAATAAGTTTTAGTTATATATTTGTTTAATTTATTATATGTTCTTCTTCAAGAATTTTAACAAAAACTAATTTAAATGTTTTAAATGCTTTATTTTTCTTTCTCTCTTTCTTCCTTTTTTCAATAAAGTTTAGCAAGTTTTCCTTGTTTACGCATTAGATAGTTTTCTCGGTTCATTTTGATAGTACAAACAACTTATAATCTATTTGTTTTAAAGGTTTCACATACGTCAACAAAATTCATTAATTAAACTCGATGCTTTGTGTAAAACGGCACTGTTTAATTTTACGTAGTCCGTAAAAACATTTTTAAAGTTATACTTCCTTTGGCGCGTTGGGGAAAATGTAATGGGGAGTGATTTTTTTTCGAGTGTCTGTAAAATCGACACCACGAAGTTTGCCGGTATTTACGAAGCGCGGAAAAGCGATTTCAAATTTACGACATTAAGTCGTCTTCTTCTCTTCTTCTTCTTCCTCTTTTTCTTTCTTAAGCGGGTCACCTAATCCAAGTACTAATCGTACTCAGCGCTGCTTGACTTAAATGATCGAGCGGGAACTAGTGCTATCACAGCGCCATGGCCGTTGACGCATAAAGTAATTCGATATATCTCTTTTATATTTAGTGTAGACTGATATCTATATTTTGATAATTTTTTTTAATTTTTTCTTATATATATAATAAATCGATCGATTAAAAATATTATTCCTCTCTTTTTTTTTGTTAAATAAATAAATAATAATAATTAGTAGCTTATCTTCTCATATTTCAAACCTTCCTCCTTTCTACCTGGTAACGCTATATATATTTATGAAATTAAATAAATAAATGAATAAAAATATAGTAATAAATGAAAAATATTCGGCTTACATTAGCGAATATTATCGATCATCAAGCAAGGATAGGGGAAAAGATTTCTTTATCAACTATATTCTATGTAAAAAGAAAATTTATTATAATAATAATAATATTATATTAATGTTGGCGATCATAGTGGAAGTTCATAAATTGCGCTGCGTGACGATTCAAATCGTACCGATCGTAAAGTGCTTCCTTCTCGCGTTCTTCTATCTATAAGCTCTTATCGCTCTTCGCGTGCACGTGTCACGCATTCATTCCTCGCCGCTGTTTGAAAAGACGCACATCATTTTATTTAATACTCTATTCTTGTGTTATTAATAAATCATATATTTATTGTAAAGTTTTGTACGAAGTGATCTATTTTTGCACCTCTCCCTGTAGCATTCCTTTCTAACAAATAATAATAACATTATTTAAGAATAAACAAGGAAAATTAAAAAGTTATAGGAAAAATTAATAATGATAATAATAATAATTATAATAATAATAATATTGATAATAATAATAATAATAATAATAATACTAATAATAATAATATTGATAAATTTTTTTTTTTTAATAATATTTTATTTTTTTTGAAGGTAATTTTTAAAGTTATTTTTGCGGTTATTGAGATTCTATTTGTTTTTGTACGCAAAAGAAGAAAAACTACTTACGTGTGTACATAAGTACCCACACCAGTTTTTTTTTATTTATAACAAAAATTGGGCTTATGGAAGGTTAACCTGTATTCGGAATGCTCTTCATAGTTAGGTATAAATTCACGCCTTGCATCTCCAGGAAGCTTTGAAGCGCTAACGTTCGCACTCCCACTTTTCAGATCCCTACTACATACGCACTGCTGGACCTATTAGAAAAGACATTCCTTCTATTTTTCTACTGGCCGTCTACGACACCTTTGAGACAACCATCGAAGAACCTACAAAGAAAGTGACGAAGAAGCCATACGTGCCAAAAGCGAAATAAGCGAAATATAAATATCTTTTATACTTTCATAACCAAACGAGAAGGTATCACCGCGAAAGCGGCAGTCGAACGAGAAAGAGTAGCAGAGTGTACAAAAACTCTTTACCCTTTTACAGATAAGCGTTAGATGAGATTTCTTAGTGTATCTATATACGAAGGAAGCTAGCAAGAGGTGAGCTAGGTTTCTAATCTTTTGTGGGACATTATACATTATTATAATCAATTTAAAAACAAGGGTTTTTATCCCGTATGGATTTAACTGACGAAAAAAAGTATTACACTATTTATTAACTATACCACGTTTTTTATTTCTTTTCTAATTTACCTTTTCATTTTCCTCATTATTAGCTTATTACAATCACTAGTGGAGATTATGTTAGAGATATATGCGTAAATACATCTAGGTGGTTTGCTGGTGATCATAAAAACTTATAGACTCAAAGAGCAGTTTTCTAAGAATGCAGCAGGGAGTGAGGTGAGATTTACCATTTAAAAATTTTCAAGTGTGTCTTTTCCACTTTTGCATCATTGGGTCAAAATTTGTCATGCTGGAAAATCACTTTATTGTGTCTCTCGTTTTATTGAAGCCGTTTGTCTTTCAATGTTAAGCTAAATCGCAATTATTGTGTCTGATAATAATCGCGTGTGATTATTAGGAAAAGTCTTCTTTAAATAATGTCTTCAATTCTGCATTTTCAAATAGCTTCTCTCATTCTTCGCCATACTGGTCTTCGACGTTAAAATAATCTTTCTTAAAGCATTCAAAAAAAGATATGTATATAATCACACATTCTTTCTCTAATAGAGGTTACATTATAAATATTTGTGATCATTACATATGTGCCCATAATTATGAAAGTGGTCCAAGTCAAAATTAAAAAAAATAAGTTTATCAGTTATTTCACAACACAGTACTTTAACTCAATTAATTAACATAAATCTAATAATGTATTAATGGGATCATGTAGTTTACCTAAGCTTGTTATTTAATATCTGTGATCTATTAATTTCAATCACTATTTAGCGATACAGCTGTATATAGGAAAACAGCTGAAACAAAATTGTAGACCTAATATCTACAATATACAAAAGTAACACTTGCTAGTTGTTGCGTATCCTACACAAACGAGTGAATGAGTCGATAATCGGGGAGTTTCGAGACGTGTCGAGACCTGCCGAAGCGCGACGACACCCGCGACAGGAAAGCATCGTAGTTCTGCGGTAAAACCAAGGAGCACCGAGATCCCTTTGTAAGGGCTCCGTTCTTCTAGCAAGCGTTTACCCACTAAATCTATTACGCCAATCATATGCATCAACAGCTATGGACTTGTCTTTTCGGCAATTGGTCCGCGCGTTGCATCGCTTTTTCCTATAAAGTCTGCGGTTTCTTGCGCCTCGTTCAATTTTATCACGAGATCTGCGAGGGATTACATTGAAGAGAACTACAATAATGCGCAACGATTACATCATCGAAGTACTACGAGCGACAAAGGACAAAGGCAGTCCTACACGTGGTCAGAATTTATTCTTCCTTTTCCTTACACATCTCATTACACGACAGCTGCCGATAGGCAACCTAGATGTAAAACATTCATCGTTGTTGTAAGGATTCATATGTGTATATAATACAACCAGGGTTTTTATGCAGCAAGAATTTTCCCTGATGAGATAAATAAAGTGAACTCTTTAGTACTGGCTGGGCTCAAAAATATATCTGATTTATTAGGTTGAGTCATAAGTAACTTCCGTTGCTTTATCAGATATTTATTTTACTCTTAATAAATAAAAAAATTACATTCATTTATTACGTATTCACCTCTGTTATCTATAACCTTATCCCATCTTCCTGGCAGTTTATAAATTCTTTCATTGTAAAATGTAGCTTGTTTTGACTGGATGAAGTTTTCGACAGTCTGCGTGATTTGCTCTTCAGAATTACAAGTTTTTCTATTCAAAAAATTTTGTAGGGAACAGAAAAGGTACTACCTTTTCTGGGAGTAAGTCTTCCTGGGAGTGAGAAGAATGTGGTAAAACAGACCATTCAAGTTCAAGAATTTTTTTCTTGATTCATCTTTGCTGTATGTGATCGCGCATTGTCGTGCAGAAGTGCGACATTTTTGCGATTGACGAGTGCAAGACGCTTTTCACGGAGTTTTTCTTTCACTCTTTGCAGCTGCTGAACATAACTATCCGCAGTAATCGTTAAATTTGGCCTCAACTACTCGTGGCCTAGACAATCCCACCATACGCACAATAAGATTTTTTTGCCATAGATGTTTGCTTTCGGATCTGGTAGGGGTGGTTCATCCATATCAAGCCACTGTCTTTTGCGGACTATATTCTCGTAGGTTACCCATTTTTCCTCGCCTGTTATAATCCTGTTTAAAGAAGGCTCCATTTTTACCCGTGATAGCAGACTTGTTGCGATCGACATGCGGTCTTCTTTATTCTGTTCACTGAAATTATAAGGTACCCATACTTGCTGACTTTCTCTAATTTCTCCAGGTGGCGGATAACGGTTGATTGCGATGTATTCAACTTTTATGTTATACATCTTGTCAAATGACGTTGATTTTGCTCTAATACTGTCTTTAAAAAGTTGTCGTCGAAGTCGGAAGGACGTCCCGCCCTCGGTTCTTCTTTTAAAGTCATATCTCCAGAACGAAATTTTACGATCCAATTTCTAACTGCACGATCAGTTATCAATCCTTCACCATACACTCTGCATAGTTTTTGGCTGTCGCCTTTGAACTATTGCCTTGTTTAAATTCCCGAAGCATCACATCACGAATATATACTTTTCGGCTTTCGATTTCAGAGGATACAGAAGCAGTTTTTTTTAACATGTATCATGCAAAATTGTTGAAAAAATGACTAACGGAAACCGTTTAAATAATGAAAACAAAAACTCGTTGTCATGGTAACTCATAGCTAGTAAAATCGAATAATAGATTTTACATAGCTGCGTCGGAAGTTACTTATGACTAAACCTAATATTTATCCTATTTTTATTCCAAACAAATAAACAACTCTCGATATTTACACGTGACGGCATTTTCGAATAATAATAAAAAACACTAGAGTACCGATCAAAGCAACGGTCGTTCACCACTAGTAATAGCGTACAAACTCTGTGCTGACAAATTTTTGTAATTATTTAGAATAATACTTACATCAGTATAAGTAGTAAGCGATACAATCACAAATTTTCCTGAAGTTAAACTCATCTGTTTAGTTGATCGTATCATACAAATATGCATTAACTGTTTTTCTTTTTTAGAAATATTGTACCATTCACAAAGATAAAGTGCCTCACCAAATACAATACTCTGAAAATAATTTACTATGTTACTAATGAACATATGTTTTACACTGATATTTTATTAAAAAAAAAAAACAGCTAAAATTACTTCTTTTATAAGACACTCTCCCATATAACAATAGATTAAAAGTGCGCAAGAAATTACAGAAGAAATCATAAGAAATGGAAATATCATCATTATTTCTCCATCAGCTAAACTCTGAAAAAACAGACGAAAAAGACAATAATATCTGGTATTATTAAACTTTTAATGATTTTTTTACTAAATAATTTTTATTATTGAAACGTTGTTTTAATTTTTGAAAACTTTTTATTTTTTTTTAATTGAAACTTACGATAAGAGCGTCATAGCCAACAAGAATAAGTTGCATGATACCTCCGGTCAATTGTACCAAAATTATAATATTAAAATTTTCTTCTAAAGATTCGGATAATCTGAAATTAAAAAATAGCTATTAGAAAGAATTATATAAATAAAACTAATGTATACCAAGTAAATGTAAAACTTTAGGACTCGTTCTTTATTCTCAACATTTTAAGAGTTTTGATGCAATAATATGAGCTTATAATGTTAAAGTGTGTGTGTATGCATGTGTATTTACTTGTATACGCAATACAAGATTTGGATTTTAGGTAGAATGGCCCTGCGAAAGCTTTTACTTAATATTTCCTTAAAAATTGCTCTCTCATCTATAAATAATAAACTCTTTTACGTCGAACACCTGTAACTAAGATTGTTGTAAAAAATATTTAGGATATAGAGATCAATAAGCAGAGGGAATAACGAAGATAAAAGATAAGATTTTTAAACCGATGCAGTTCTTCTACAACGGTGCTGATTCAAGAAAAAACACCTACATAGCACATAAACATTAGAAAAAACCAATTTCTTCTTTGTAATCTTTCGTAATATTTTAAAATATTAAAGAAATCGTAGGGCATGTAATCTGAAATCTAATCGAAATTAATGAACATTTTGGGCTCGTAGCGGTAAATGGGATCTGGCCAGTCCTTTGTTGCTTCCAGACTCGTATTTAAGGTAAAATTTCAAGTAAGGACAGAAACCTTATGAAAAAGTAAATAAACAACGAATAATTGTTTTTAACTTTAATAATAGTTATTAAGCTTATACAATCTCTCAAACAGTTTCATAAAAAAGCTAAGAAGCCAACCGATAATAATTTGACATTGCAGACTTCATTAGTCGTCTAAAACATCACAAAGTTCGTAGTCGAGTCATTGCTTTAGCGGAAAGAATAAAACCTCTAGTAAGTCTATCGCATATCTTTGATCAAAGTATGCAAACATTTAATTTGTTTCCGCTTTAACAAATAGTTACTTCTCCCAGACGTGTAACTAGACCTTCACCAAAAAAAGACCAAGAGAAGAAGATGACAGCAATCAATGACAACTACGAGTAGTTTCAACTGCTAAAAGATTTTTTATTTTAATTTCAAATAAGCATAAAGATATCCCTGAAAATAAAAAATCGTCACAAGTACCTCCACCTTTGCTAACCTATATAGATAACGTAATCTTAATTGTAAATTATTACAATCATCTAATGGTAGTTTTGATACGTTTCATATAAAACAAGAACATTTGTTACGTGTATTTCTAAGAAACGTTCATTACTCTGTTGCTTCTGATACCTAATGGATTTACTCGTAAAGCTTGGGTATCGAGTAATAAATATATTTAATAAAAACATATAATTCTCCGCTTTCTATATGATTTATATGTACTTGAAAAAAACCTGACAATAATACAATACTTAATATAAGCCTCCTAAAAGGACTTAGGTAGAGGGAGTGTTTGAAGCGGTGTACGTCAGTGGGAGTACGAACTTTGTATAGAAAATAAGGAAGCAATAGGAAAAAAAGAGAGATGATAGTAGGCTTAAAAGAAGCAGGAGCAAAAGATGAGATAGAGGAAGTGAGAGTGTAGAAATAAAACAGGCAGAAGAAAAGAAAAGAGAAGACTAAAAATCCGGGAAGAAATGAGGTTTGGTTAAGCGAACGTAGGAAATGGAAGGTACAAAGAACGGAAGCAGAAACAACTAGGTCGATAAGGTAGGGAACGACATAGACTATAAAACAGAAGAAAGGTTTGAAGTTAAGAAAACAAGGAAATGAAGACCAACTAACGCAGAAAGAACGATAAGGCAGGAGACAAGGAATGCAATAGAGCAGTATTTAAATATAAGGGAGAGAAAGGAAAATGCAAAGAATAAAGAGATAGAGCAAACGAAGGAGCATTTGCTGAGAAGACTCAGCGTATCGATTAGTCTGCTGACGGAGGAAGTTAGAAATTTTAAGCAGGCTGTGGAAAGGGTGAGTAACAAAAGCCCCAAAGGAATCAAAGAACTCCAGAAGGCGTTACAGGAATGTGAAAGAAATCGGAAAAGGGAAAAAGAGGAGTGGAATGTAAACTGGCGAGAAATCGAAGAAAGAATCAGTCAATTAAAGGAAAGAAGAAGAAGAGGAAACGAGCCAAATCTGCAACAAAAATTAAGAAAGATGGAAGAAAAAATAGGGTAAGTAACAGAGAAAAGAATAGGAGCGGAGATAAGAAAAATGAAAAATATAATCGACAAGCAAGTCAAGCTTGAAAATAGAAATAACGTGGTAATAGGAGATGCAAATGTAAGGAAAGAAGACTGGGAAAAACAGGTAGACCGGCTGTTAATAAGCAACCTTGGATTAGGAGAGAAGAGGAAAGTAAGTGGGCAAGAGTAATAGAAGGAGAAAAAAAGATAATCCTGACAGTCCTAGATAACTGGGAGTCAAAGCACGAAGTAATGAAAAACAAAAACAAGGTGAAAGGAAGCTCGATATACATAGATAACGACCTGATAAGAGAGGAAAGAGACATCCAAAGATACCTAGTAGAAACAGCAAAGGAGGAAGTGAGAAAAGGGAGCAGGGTAAGAATAGGGTTTTAAAAAATAAGGATAATCGATAAATAGATTTTCTGGCAGGAGAGTAAGGGAGAGTTCTCGGAGAAGCCGAATTTTCGGTAAAGAACCAGCGGAGCAGCAGTGAAAGATGAGTAAAAAAGGCAAACGAGAAAAAGCAGGGGGGAAGAGTTCTGTTCTGGAACGTAGTGGAAATAACGAATAAGGATAGAAATTTCTGAGAGTACGTACGGAACTTCGATGGGCTAGGTCTAATAGAAACGTGATTCGAGGAAGAGGGCTGCGAAAAAATCAAGAATAGGCTACCAAAGGAATACAACTGGAGTTGCTAATACGCGAAAAATGAGAAGAAAAGAGGAAGAGCTAAGAGGGTGATCATCATGGGAATAAGGAAAGAGTTGAACGTGAAAGAGAAGATGATAAAGCTAAAAGGAGTAGTGAAAAGAAATATGAGAAAAGAGTATGACACGTGGACCGTACTGACATTATAAAACAGAGAAGAGATGAAAGAAACAGAAGAAAAAATGAACAGAATGATATCAAAGGAAGAAGAAGGAGAAATACTATGAACGAAAGAAGAAATATGCGACGGTAAACAGGAAGAAGGACGAAAATCAAAGGACAATACAAAAAACGAAGAAGGAGAGCATCTAATAAGATTAACGGAGGAAAGAAGATGGCATATAGCGAATGGTAAGGTAGAGGGCGATGAATAGGGCAGGAGAATGTACCTACGTGAGGGCTGGCGGAGCTACGGTCATTGACTACGTCTTACTGAACACAGCAGGATGGAACAAGATAAAGAGATTTAGAGTCGAGGGAAGGACGGAATCGGACAACCTTCCCTTGAGTCAACAAATTGATATAGCTGAAAAATATAGAAGGAAGAAAGAAGAGAAAGTAACCATGAAAGAGATTATAAACTAGAGCAAAGAGAAGATAACAAACATTAAGGAAAGTACCAGAACCAAAGAATTCACCAAAGAAAGGTTAAAGAACAGCTGGAAAGAATTACAAGTAGGAATAAGAGAATGCACGGTAAGAGAAATAATTAGACAAAGAAAAAGAGAATTTGGAGAGAAGATTTTAAAAGACAAAGAATGTACAAGAAAGAAAATGAAGGTGAAGAAACTGTATAAAATGTTGAAGAGATGTGTAATAGAGAGGAAGGAGTATTTTGAAGGAAAAGCAGAACAAAAGAAGTTATGCAAAGAGAATCAAGAAAGGAGGAAAAAAGAAGAAATGGAGTAAATAAGAAACGCGAAAACGGAAGCAAAGATTAGGAAGTATACTAATAAGGGAGGAAAAGGAGAGTAACTATATGAGAGAAAATAACGAATGAGGAATGGAGGGGACACTTATGTGAACTGTTAGGAGGAAAGGAAGAAAAGTCTGACAAGGGGACCTTAAACTGGGATACCCACGGATTTTAACGAACTTTTGTATATTAGTAGTATACTTTGAGGTTGTTATCGTGGTAAAGTATTTTGCCCTAACGCTCAACCATTTTTGAGAAAAAAGCTTTTGAAGTTTTGGATTTTTTTTATACATATTTATATTATCTTAAATTCAACCGTCTTTCAAGTGACGTCCTAGCGTATCTAGTAGCGTTCTCGCTTTTCGTGCCGCTAGTAAGTGTTCGATCCTTCATGGGGGAATTTCTTTTTAATAATTTTTTTCTGTCTGTTTTTAAATTATTTTTTCATATTTTTTAATTTTTAAATATATACAGGAAAGAAAAAATTATTTATTACAAAAAAATTAGAAATAATAAATTTTTTCAAATCTCGCGAAAATAATAGAAGAAAAGTTTATCTTTGAATTAAAGTTAATATTTTATTTTTTAACAGGTATATGAAAATAGATAAATGAAGATTTATCTCTCGTGAAGATTGTATCAGGATACAATCAATAGTCCATCATCAATTGTCATCAAAAACTTGTCATAAAATGATTCGATATGCATGGTACGCTTTAAAATTATTAAAACCAAATGAAAGAGAAATATTTTTAAACGATAATTAGGTTTGTTTTTCAACAAATCTTTTAAAAAGCCGTTGTTCATGTAACAAGTCATCTTTTATTAATTGCGCTAAATGTGAAAAAATTTATTGTTTTGAATGCTTTTACGAGAACTATCACTCTGGAACCTGCGTTTAATAAATAATAATAAATTTTTAATAAATGTTAAGACTCATAGATATAAAAACATTATACATGAACTTGGTAATGATTAAAATATATGTGATTGTTATTTGTTAGTACATTAAAGATTTATCTATTTTCATATACCTGTTAAAAAATAAAATATTAACTTTAATTCAAAGATAAACTTTTCTTCTATTATTTTCGCGAGATTTGAAAAAATTTATTATTTCTAATTTTTTTGTAATAAATAATTTTTTCTTTCCTGTATATATTTAAAAATTAAAAAATATGAAAAAATAATTTAAAAACAGACAGAAAAAAATTATTAAAAAGAAATTCCCCCATGAAGGATCGAACACTTACTAGCGGCACGAAAAGCGAGAACGCTACTAGATACGCTAGGACGTCACTTGAAAGACGGTTGAATTTAAGATAATATAAATATGTATAAAAAAAATCCAAAACTTCAAAAGCTTTTATCTCAAAAATGGTTGAGCGTTAGGGCAAAATACTTTACCACGATAACAACCTCAAATTATACTACTAATATATCAAAGCTCGGTAAAATCCGTGTCGGCCTCAGTGTAAGGTCCCCTTGTAAGACAACAAAATGGGAAAGGAAGGAGATGAAGAGGACCTAAAAGACGAAGAAATAGAATGACAATTGGCGATGCTAAAGAGGAAGAAGGTAGTGGGACAAAACGGCATCCCGAGCGAAACGTTGAAGTTCTGTGAAAGAACAACAAGGAAAAAATTGAAAGAGATCCTGAAAAAAGTATGGAAAATCGAAGGATTCCCAAGCGAGTGGAGAAATGGAATTACAGTGCTTATATTTAAAAAAAGAGATGTAGAAGATGTAAAAAATTATAGAGAGATAACGCTACTGGAAACAGCGTACAAGGTATATGCAGCTATATTAAATAAAAGAATAAAGGAGCAAATAGAAGAGCAAATAATACTGCAGGATACACGAGCGGGATTTCGGAGAGGAATGGGTATGAATGACAACATCTACGTGCTGCAGTACGTGGTGGAGAGGGAGCTTAACAAGAGAGCCGGAAAAGTTTACGCGTTCTTTATAGATCTGAAGGCAGCATTTGACAAGGTGATAGGAAACAAGTTGTGGGAGGCAATGGAGGATAGAGGTGTAAGGAAAGGTCTAATAGAGAGAACGAAAGAAATATATGAAGAGACAGTAAACGTGATAAGAACAAATGAAGGAGAAACAGGAAGATTTTGGACGGAGAAAGGAGTCAGACAGGGGTGTTCTCTGAGTCCTAAGTTGCTTACTGTCTACATAGCGGATTTGGAAGAAGTGCTGAGGATAAAGCAAGACGGAGTGCTGGTTGTAGGAATGGAAAAATTCTTGTCGCTGGCATATGCAGATTACATGGTATTGGTTGCGGACAAAAAAAAGAAATGAATGCTATGGTAAAAAGATTAAAGAGGTATTTAGACAGGAAAGGGCTCTAGTTAAACGCAGAAAAGATGAAGATGCTCATCTTTGGGAAGGGCAGAAGAAAGAAAAAGAAAAACGGCTAGGAATTGAAAGGAAAGGCAATAGAAAGGGTGAAAAGTTTATATTTTTAGGAGTATGTTTATAAAGGAACTGGAGCATGACGAGCCATGTGAGAGAAAGAGAGAGAGAGAGAGCGGAAAAATCAAATGTAGTGGTAAGACAAGTCTAGGGCATCGGAGAAAGGAAGTTCAGGGACGAATTCAAATGAAGAATAAGGATGTCTGATAGCCTGGTTAAAGAAGTGATGCCCTTGGGAGTAGAGCTCTTCGGTTAGGCGGAAAGGACTGAACTGGAGAGAGTACAGCAGAAGTACATTCGCTAGTGTTTGGGGATGGATTATTACACGCTAAGATATATAATTCTCGAAGAAACAAAGATAGATAAGATTAGAATAGGAGCTGGACAACGTGCGTTAAGATTCGAAGATGGAGTATGAATAGCGAAGGGTAGGACACTGGTCAAATAGAGTTTGAAGGAGAAAGAGAAAGATATTGGTAAAACCAAAAACAGTAAGGAGATAGAGGATTTCCTCAAAAGAAAACGGATACAGCTAGTTAGGAATAGAGTGGTTGAGACAGCAAGAGATAGACGTAAATGGGCTGTTGGAAGAGAGGAATAGAGAGAAAAGGGACAGATACAAAATAACAAAATAAAGGAAGCGAGATATAATCCGAGATATGCGCAGATAAGGACGGCTACGAAACCAGAATATCTGACAAAAACGAGAGGAGGATGTTATTAGCGAGGGCGAGGTGTGGAAATATAGAGGAGAACAACAGGTATTGGCTAGAACAAAGGGAAAAAAGATACTCACTGAGCAGCACAGAAACTGGAACACTGAAACACCTCATAGAGAAATGCCAGAAAGTAAAGAGAACATAATTGATGGAAGAGAAGATGCTAGAGGGTAAAAAGAACGAATAGGTAGAGGGAGAGCTAAGGAGTGTGGACAAGCAATGGGAGGAGGCTAGTAAATAACAAAATCAAAGGGTATGAATTGGAGGAAGTAGGATAAGGGAAAGTGCAAGAAATACTGAGATAGAGATAAGGAGGAGTTTGTTATGTTAAGGATTGTGTTAGATTAAGGAATAAATGTAAGGAACAAAATGTAAACCAAGTCACTATACATTGCTGTAAAGCTGGGAAAATAAAGAAATTATTATATGCCACCTAAATAATACTACAGTTAAAATTGAACCAGCTATAAAAAAAAAGAAATAGTTTATTGCTAAAGGTCCCCAGAGAACGGTTACACTAAGAAGTATTTCAATCGCTAATATAAGTGTGTTAAGGGTTCAGGTACCCATTATATTAAAGAATGCAAAAATTTGTTGAAAAAAAAAAAACTTGTCTCGTTCTTGTTTGAACTGCAATTAAACAAACTATGTATAAAAAATGTGCTTTTTTAAGACTTTAAATATTATATTTTTAAAATGAGTAGTTTATTTTTTGAACTTTTCTGCTGTCTGCTTAATTAGCAATCATAATTTTCTATATTTTTAGTTTTACATTGAATACTGAGTGTTTATTGTAATTTTTCACGTGAAAACATCATTAGGATCGTTATAATTGAAATCCGATCAAACGCAGTCGATAAAACGAAAATGACGTACCACATTAAAAAAAGACATATATATGAATCTATTCGATTTAGCCTGCGAAATAATTAGGTAGATTAAAGTATACTGTGTTTCCTAATATCGCGGTCTCTATTTTGTGCGGTGCATCGTAGCCTTCATACTCTTTTTTACTATGCGTTGTATATATGTGTGCTTGTGCGTGCCTTCATATTGCCATGCTGAAAAAAAAGAAAAGACATGTTATACAGAGTAATATTATTATTAGGTGGCGTTAGGAGCTCGATAGCTCATTGCCGCATATAAAAAATGCTGCTAGTTTTTCTGTTAATAAGGGCGATCCCATTATTCGCGATCATCATATCCCATTTCCTTAATATCCTTCATAGTATTGTCCTCCCATCTATCCCTTGATCTACCCAATGGTATTTTCCCACTGGGTATACCAGTAAGTATTTTATACACGGGTCGTTTCTCACCCATACAGGCCATTCATAAATTTTATCACTTAAGACAGAATTATATTATATTAAATCGATATTATGAAAATTTAGCATTCTATCTGTGACTATATATTTGTTTTTTTTCCACGCTTATTTGCAACCCTAGTTTTCTTGTTTTGTCCAGTTATGTTCTTGTGATATTAACTAATGTTTTCTTATTGTTCCCTAACAAAGAAATATTGTCCGCACTCGTTAGCAGTCGCATTGCCCTGTTCAGCTGCAGACCATCCTTAATTTTTTGCAATTCTTTGATAGCAGATTCTAGCACTAGATGAAACAGAAGTAATGACAGCGTAATTTTCTGTCTTCTTCTGAAAGAAACAGATATTATAATTTTCTTGAAAATTCTCTTGAAAAATATTTAGTCAAAGCATTAGAAAACTTATTATCTCTGCATAGATAATCAATCATTTTACTAGAAGACAAAGTGCATTATTTTTAACAATAATAAGAAGAAGCCGACGATATTGAAATCATGAAAGATTTTTGAAGAAACCATTTTTTTTTATCACACTGGGAAGAAATAATCCGCATTAAACTATAATCTCTTGAAGCTTTTTGACCAGTATCAGTATACATTTATATTCTTGTTTCAGTTTTCGAGTTTTGTCTAAAACTAATGCAGAGAAGTGTAATGCCTATTACTATCGTTATAAAAATATATTTTAAAAAAGTATCCATCACAATCAAACGCTGAAAGTTGTAAAGCTTGTAGGCTGCGAAAAAAAATTGTCTGTTCACATTCACATAAAATCTTTACGAAGGAGACATTAGTTTAAAGAAATTTTTATATCGTTATCCCATTGGAAAATTAAATTTATATGCAGAAATCTGCTGCTGAAATGAAGACTTTTTTATGGATGTGTTACGGTTTTTGATTGGAACATAAAATGTAGAGCCGCATACATAAATAAACCTAATTAAGAAAGTAGCTTATGCAAGAAATAAAAATATATAAAAAGAGAAGCAGAGTCCCATCAATTGAATTAAAAAATAATATTATATATTTATTTATATTTATAATATTATATAATTTTTACTCGGTAATGTATTTTAACTGAACTATAAGTTATTCTACTTACTATCGTTTGTTATAATATCAGGATAAAGAGAAAAATTTGTAATTAAACGGTATGCTTAGATTAAAATCAAAAAATTGTCATCATATGGTTAAGGTATAAAAAAATCGTAAGCATGTTATCCAGTTTATTCATTTTCTACCTAAATTGATGATCACTATAGAAAAAAAAATGAAAGGAATAAAACTAATAAATAATAATACAAGCTTCAGTTAACCTCAAAAAACTAATAAATAATAATATATACCTCAATTAACTTAAAAAAAATCACTGTAATTACTAATATTTCCAAATAATTAATTTTTTTGATAATATTTTTGAAGATAATTACAGTTTCTTAATAATAATCATCACCGTATTTAATAATTGAAATAAAACGTTGTACAAATAGGACAAGTGTCTTTGGTAAATAGACCCAGCAGGGCGTTCTAAGCAACAGTTTGAAAAGTAGGGATGGACGATAAAATCATTCCGATATTATAAACATTCTCATAATGATTGAGCTACATATTTCGAATATATGCTAAGAATTTTTAATCGTAACAAATGGTATATAAATCGTTATAACGTTGAATACTACACGAATTCTGAAAAAAATCCTCGTCAGGCAACGCTCGTTATTTATTATTGAAAAAGAATTATAACTTCAAAACAAAAACAATAACATTCACATTGAATATACGTTTCCAGTATTTTATGTCACACTTCCGATATCGTTATAATTAATAACAGATCAAATATCAAAATGATTACATATTATTATTAAAATTATACTTCTTTTAAAGCGTTAGGGAAAATGTAATGGGTTAGTGATTTTTTTCCGAGCGTCTGTAAAAACGACAACATGAAGTTTGTCGGTATTTCCAACGCGCGGCAAAGCGATTTCAAGTTTACGGCGTCAAGTTGTCTTCTCTTCTTCTTACCCTTTTTCCTTCAATCGGGCAACCAATCCAAATACTAAACGTACTCAGCTCTGCTTTACTTAAATGATAGAGTGAGAAATAATGTTGTAACCGCGCCATAACTGTTGACGCATAAAGTAATTCGATATACATCTCTTACATTTAATGTGGACTGATATCTATATTTTTATATTTTTTTATTTTTTTTATTCTTTCTTATATATATATAATATATCGATCGATTGAAAATATATATCCTTTCTATTTTGAAGTTATTTTGTTAACTTAATAAAAAAAAATAATTATTAGCTTATCTTCTCATATTTTCCATCCTCCTTCTTTTTACCTGGTCACGCTATATATATATATATATATATATATATATATATATATTTATAATAAATAAATGACTTTAATAAATAAATGAGAATAAAAATATAAAAAAAAAAAATAATCTTCTTACATTAGAAAATATTATCGATTATCAAGCAGGGAAGAGGAACAGGTTTTTTTATCAACTATATTCTATGTAAAAATAAAAATAATAATAATAATTTTAATAATGTAATAATAACATTATTTAAAAAATAAACTAGGAAAATTATTAAGTAACAAGGAAAATTAATAATGATAATAATAATAATAATATGTTATCATTATGATAGGTAATCTGTAATTAATTATAAAAATATGGACAGTGAAGCATAAAAAAATGGAGACGTATTGTTCAATATGAATTTATTGTGATTGTTTTGAAGTTATACTTCATTTTTAATACTAAATATCGAGCATAGCCTGACAAAGATTTCCTCAAAAATTCGTGAGGCACTCAACGTAATAAGGATTTATGTACC
The DNA here is from genome assembly GCA_010416905.1 of Polistes dorsalis. Lineage (NCBI taxonomy): Eukaryota > Metazoa > Arthropoda > Insecta > Hymenoptera > Vespidae > Polistes > Polistes dorsalis. Next base: position 63,830 of record QUOG01000078.1, read on the forward strand.
GTTTGTAACGATTATAAATTCTTAGCGTATATTCAAAATACGCGGCACAATCATTTCGAAAATATTGAAAATATCGAAATTTTGGTATTGACCCTCCCCACTCTTCAAACCGTTGCTTAGCACACCCTGCTGGGTCTATTACACAAAGCACTCGACCTATTCTTCCACTAGATGCCAACGACGACATGTCTTAGATAACCAGCGAAGAATTTACAAAGAAAGCGACGACAAAAGATATTTAAGCTAAAAGCGAAATAAGAAAAGAATAAGTATTTATTATACCTCCGTAAACGAAGTGAACATTTTTGTTTAATCCGTATACAAGCGAAGCGAGCAAGAGGTGAGATACGTGTTTAATCTTTTGTTAAAACCGCAATTCCTTATTATATTTAATTTATCAACGAGAGCTTTCATTCTACAAGGCTTTTTACATACGAGCCAATATAGTGTTATACTTTGTATCGAATTAACCAAGTGTTTTTCTTTTTCTTATTTGTTGTTTTATTTTATTAATTTTTTTAATAATTGTATTTTATTTATTTAAATTGTATTTAATAACTTTATTTTATTAAAGTTTTTATTGAAGTTATAATTTATTTTATTTACAAATGTAGAGTATATAATGGCATTCAGGAAAATTGGAGTTATTTCATGTTGAATACAATAGAGATGGAGAAGTAAATGTTTTGTGGCTTTAGTTTTCAGATTCACAAAAGAGTGGCCAGAAAATCGTACCGAAAGTCGCTAGACACGTTGCGATTCAAATTAATAAAATATTAGTGCCGACCGGACGTGTAACTTCAACTATTTTCCTTAGCAACAATACAAAAATAGAGATTAAGCATTCAAATTTATCTATAGTTTTAACTAAATTATTTATTATTAATTATTAAAAATTTATTTATTTTATTTTAATTATTTTAATTATTTTAATTATTTCAATTATTTTAATTTTAAAATTATTAATAACTTATACTTTCTTGCAGCTTTCTTATTGACCAGGATCAGTATACATTTAAATTTTTGTTTTAGTTACCGAGATGCCTAAAACTAATGCAGAGAAATGTAAAGATTATCGTCTTTGTAGAAAAAAGAATAAAAAAAAAAAAGGAAAATCATGAGGAAAATAAAAAAAACATATTGGGCGCAAAACGTTTTAGAGTTCATTGGCTGTGAAGAAAAATAATTCAAAAAAGGTATGAATTGCCTGCGAATGAATTTTTATGTGCTCTCTCTACTTCTAATTTACTTCGCGAACAATCGGCTTAGCCTATAATTACCGGTACACAATTAAATAATTTTAATATCACAGCAATAACTAATATTATTACTAATTATTTATTTTATTTGTTTAGTCTTTATGTTTTGAAGTTATTTGAAATTATTTTAAGTTATTTGAAGTTATTTACATTTATTTCTTCAAGAAAAACAATTGTCTGTGAATAGAACTTTATGTACCCCCATCGACTTCGAATTTACTTGATACTTCTTAACCATCGGCTGAGCCTATGATTACTGGTACAAAATTTATACAATTATAAACTCACAGCAATAACTAAAAGTACTGCTAATTATTATTTTTGAACTTATACTTCTTTTAGTACCTTTTGGAATTTGGTGTTTATTTTTTACGTTTACTTCTTCAAAATGCATCGTTTTTTTCTGCACAAGATGACTATCACAACTATATTACTGTGCAAGCTGATGTGCATATGGAAAATTCTTCTATGCCGTGTCATCATCGTATAACATCAAAAAACATTACATTAAAAAACATGGAGCAAAGTTCACGATCTCAAGCACGAAATAAACAATATTTACCTGACGCTTCGAATATATATGTATTGTCTAATCAAGACATTGTACCGGATAAAGAATGCAATTCGTTAAACCAAGACACAATCATTGATCAGGAATTACCTGAATCAGATGGATCCTTTTTTTATTCTAACTCTTCATACCATTAAGTAATTAATCATACCACTGGCGAGCAAATTGATATGGATAAAGATACTACTTTACCATATAGCAATTATCATGAATTTAAACGAGCTCATAAGGAATTTAAAATAAAATTTTTGGACAAGTTATTTTGACATCCATTTTCAGTAAGTGACAGATTGTGGTTTCAAAAAAAAATAAATTATACCTTATGTACCTATGGGAAATACTAAGCTTTGTAATACATGCATATAAGCTTCAAACGAGAAGAATATTCCTTTAATATCAACATATAACTGCTTCAAATATCCAGATGTAACTCAGCATCTTCTATCACTTTTAGATTTAGTTTCTGAAAGATTAATTTCGCCTCGTATTCCTTTTATGTAGATCAAACTTCTGAAACATGTTAATGGTTAATGCGGCATTTATAGTCAAGTAATTATCGTGCCTGTTTCAGTTAATACAATTGTCAAATCACTTTAAAGAAATATTCATGACGATTATTGTATAAATGTTCATAATACCCTCTTGCACTATTTTGACGAATCTGACTAGTGATGAAAATTTTAGGCTAAACATGGATGTCAAGAGTTGGGCTCGTTGTTCAGTTTCAGATCAAACATAAATATCACGAGCTTGTCTCGTACTAGACATTTTAGGTCGAACATGAATATCATGGGTCCTACTCGTTCTCGACATCTTGCGGTCGGTCGTAAAAATAGATTTCAAATTTCGGCACACGTGCTCCGCCTCTCGCCTTTCACCGCGATGATAGAGACAGCCGCGTTTGGCCTTGCGTTTCCTGAGGTTCCGAATAGTTCAAGGGGTTAAACGTAAGAAAATTCACCGATCTCGTTGCTTACATGGCATTGTTAACAAGCGTACAATTAAAACTTAGCTACAAATTTTAATACCTTCTACGTTGTATAGAATGTACGATATTAAAATTGGTGATTCATTTTTTAATGATGATCTAATTCACGACAAAATTGAACAAAATGATGTCAGCAAGCACATTCCTTTAGAAGAGAGTCTTACTGCGCACCAACAGACATTATTGTGGCATGAAGAACAATATTTACGTATTGCACCTGGCGAAGAAAATTTATCTCAAAGTTTATTATTTTATGAATTTTTCTATTTCCTATTTCTTATTTTATTTTTTATTTTAATTAAAACCTAATTTTTTTTTATGTAGAAATAAATATGATTATACTTATTTTTTTGTAGATATTTTTGAGGTTTTTGATGCTATATTCGTTTTGGTACGCCAGAGAAATATAACTTCTTACATGCGTACATAAGTACACACACCCGTTTTTTTTTATTATTATTAATATTAGTGTTATTACAATTATCGTTATTAATATTTCTTTTCATTTTTTTTTTAATTATTAATAATAATATTATTATTATTATTATTTTTATTTTTACGTATAATATATTTTATAAAAAAACCTGTTTCTCCTTCCCTGCTTAATGATCGATAATATTCACTAATGTAAGCTGATTAATTTTCTTTTTTTACTATATTATTATTCATTCATTTATTTAATTTTATATGAATATATTTATATAGCCTGACCATATAAAAAGGGGGAGAATTGATAGTATGAGAAAATAATTTACTAATTTTATTATTATTTTAATTATTTAACGAAAAAGAATTATAAATTCAAAAAAATTAAAGGAATCATATTTTCAATCGATTGATATATTATATATATAGGAAAGAATAAGAAAATATTAAAATGTATATCTTCTTCTTCTTCATTCTTTGGTTTAGGCAAATTGCCTGTTTCGTAACGACGTTTTTCTGCCTATTGCACTGTTAAATTGTCGCACCATCGTTTCCGTGGGCGTCCCGTGCTTCTACGGCCAACCGGTGACTTATCCCGTGCAATTCTGACAATTCTTCCGTTGTCCATTCTGTTAATATGTTCGTTCCATTCTTTTTTTCTTTTTAGTATCCGTTCGTTAATGTTTTCTACTTTGCATGTTCTTCTTATATATTCACTTCTTTCTCGATCCAGTAGTGTTCTTCAAGTTATTCTGCGAAGAACTCTCATTTCGGTTGTTTCTAGTAACTGTTTCGTTTTCGCCGTGTCTGGTCGAGTTTCTGCGGTATGTGACATAATAGGTCTTACCATTGCCTTGTAGATTCTTGCTTTGGTCTCTATGTCCATGTTCTTGTTACGCCATATTGTGTCATTCAAACAACCCGCTATTCTGGATGTCTTCATTGTCTGTTCTCTTACTTCTGCTTCAACATCACCATACCCTGAGATTTCTATTCCTAGGTACTTAAATCGCATTTCCTGCTGAATAACCTTCCCTTCAACTTCCAGTATATATGTATCCAATGTATATGTAAAGAAATATTCTTTAATTAATTTACCGCGTTAGTCAAAATCGTCGGTACATACAACTGACATACAAGTCAGCTGTTGTAAAAGAGAGGGGGAATAGATAAGAGTTGCGAGATCAGTCGCGAGCGCTTACTTGAGCAGTAGTGACGATACGGTTTATAACGATCACTAAATGTTGTTTCTTCTCGTTATAGGTAAAAAATGTAAATATTGGTCACATAAGTTTGTAAATAAATTTTTAAATCTTCTCGTTACAGAAACATAATTTTGTTTTTAACTGTATTCGACCTACACCATAAATAGTCTTATATATATATAAGCCCACACTAAATATAGGCTAGATATATCGTATTAATTCATGCATCAATGACCATGGCGCCAAAACAGCATTAGTTCCTGCTCGATCATTTAGTCAAGCAGCGCTGATTACGATTTGTACATGGATTGGTTAACAGCTCGAAAAAAGAAGAGAGGAAGAAGAAGAGAGGGCTTCATGTCGTAAAATGGAAATTTATCGTTAACATCGGTCAAATCATCAAATGATAACAAAATTTTCAATCCCATACAACGTGCGCTAGCTGTCTGAAATTTCACATTCCCATTACACTTTTTGTACTTTAGGAGATTCGAAATGGCTATAATACAAAAATAAGGTTTATAATTCTATATTTAACATGACTATCTTTCTTCAGGTATATCATCTTATATGTAATATTTCAATTTTTTTGCTTATGATCTTTTAACACTTTCATCACTTTCCGCTGTTTTCGGATTGAAAAAATTTAGTTTTTCAACGGAACACGACTTATGAGAATTACCAGATCTCCAAAATTCTTTAGAACCTTTGCTACGATTCATAATAAAATAATCAAATAAGTTTCTGAACACAAATATTGTAATATTTACAAAGAACTATACAGTCAATTAATTTGTTTCTTTATTTTCAGTCAGCTATCGATGTGTTTTTTTGTTGTTGTTTTCCCGAGATTATTCATAAAATATAATAGGCTGGTCGAAAGCGTTTGCTAACTACTTTTGTCCGCTACTAGTCAATTGTTGGACATCTCGGAAACTATTTATCGGATAATTTTAAAATTTTCTGAGAATATTTTCTAAACATTGTACTTTAAGTAGTTACAAAAATGAAAATATCAATTTTTTGAAAATCCTGACTGCATCTCATTTCTTAAACAATAGAACCTTTTATGTAAAAACTAGTTGTACACAAACACGAGTTGCTGTTGCTCAGTCTGATTAAATTAATAGGAAAAAAAAAAAACAAGAAAGCATAGGTTTGTACAATGTTACACCTTCCCAGACTCAGTTAAGTAATAGAAAAGAAGCTTAATTAGCTCAAAGTACAAACGTATGTCTCGCGTTTCTTTATTCATTTAAATCGCGCTCTTCGTGTTGTTACGTCCGTTCGCTTCGACACCCTGTTAAGATCTCCTTGTGTCTTCACTCACACACTTACAGCATCGAGACGCCTGGAAAGGGCAATCAAGCTTTCAATTCAGGGCTACCCAGGCCGACTCGTAATATTGCCTTTGCTCCTCGAAGTTGTTGTCCTTAAAACTATTGTATTCCTCAAGAAGGACAAAGTTCTTGCTCCAAGCTGCTCCCACGAAAAACCGAGGCACCACTGACATGGAGGGAAGAAGTTCTGCTATGGTTTCCTCTACACAACTCACCGACCTGGTATTTACCCAGAACATAAAGTCGCTCCGCAAGAAGGAGAATCTAGGCCGTAAAAACTCCCATGTAGTCGTAGGCTCCAGTCGTCAAAACACTTCTCCCTTTAGCTCGCTCTTCCAGAATTAGACGCTTCCTAGGACAGCGCGACTTATTTAGTGAAAGTACGTCTTCCTTCGGAACAGCACGTGTTTTCCCGGAGCGGAACGCTTTCCTCCAGGAAAGAAAATCTTCCTCTGAGACGAACTCGATTTCCGTCCACTTTTCACAGCGTGAGAACCTTACTCTTTCCCTAGACGAAAAGATGTAAAAATGGCATTTTTCCTATAGAAGATAACCTACTATTCCCTCTCGCTCATCAAAAAAATTCCAAAGCGATTAGAGTCCCCTCATTACCAGATTTACCGACCCAGAACACTAAGTAGTTAATTTTATTAAGGATCATGTGAGGACCCTCCCATTCGCTCGCCAATTTTCTTACACTCCCTTTAATCTGTTGGTGATTGAAAAGCCATACTTCCTGCCATTCATCGAAGCCTTACATCCCGACCTTTTTGTCGTACCAGGCCTTTACTTAGCAGGTTTTTATTTCCAAATGCTCTCTCGTTATTGAATGAACGACCTTCATCTTTTTCCTAAATTCATCGCAATACGTTACAAGCGTATGCCAAATGTGTTTAATTTGCATATGTTTCTAATATGATTAATTTGAAAATACTTGTGGGTACACAATATTTCTAGTTGTATTATTCTTTTTGCAGATATAGAGATTTTCTGTTTTGCCAGCTCTATAACACGTAACATATTTTTGTCCATGTGAGAAACAACCTGTGTGAAAAACTATACCGCACAATTTTAAAGACTGGACTTAAGCCTTGATTACTTCAAATGCTAATCAAATTGGGAATTGCAATCGCTTAAATTGAAATGATATAATTGTTGAAATCATAGAGGTGCGTGGAGAGTGGACATTTTCACTTTTAAAAAGTCCTGTCAAAATTCTTTCTTCTATAACGTTGCTAGTTGCTTAGTATTTTTACTGCAAGTCGCGTGGTATTGCAAATATTTGGTTAATTTATATTCAGCAACATAATTGTTAGCACGCCTTTTTTTAATTGCAGTACATGCGATTGAATTCCTGGAAGATCGAGTGAATTAAAAAATTCTTAATTAAAAATTTTGTTAGATAATTTCGACGGACTATATGTGACTGCCTTGCTTTAAATTTTAAACTAAATATTATTGTTAAATTCGTAGACATCTATGTTCCAGGCGGCAAGAATAGCTCGTTTACTTGGCCAATCGTGATTCTGATAATTGGCTTGAATATTAGGAAATACTTTTTTAATAAATTCTTCTTTTAACGTCACTAAATTACAGAAGTCATAAGGCAATGTAATTTGTTTTTAAGTTTTATCAACCGGCATCTTTTCGTTCCCAATTTTCAACAATTGATGTGAGAATATCTCAGTTAATGGATCTCCTTGCAGTTAGACATTCATATTTGTAGTTTATTTCTACGTCTTTATGTGTTGCTACAAATTTGAATATTTCAGGCAAGCATTGATTTCTTTTGATTGATCAAGAGCTTTGAGCGATTTTTGTATGTGTCATTGTGCATTAATCCTTAACAATAAGTTTCCTTTTTCGCAATACTTTTTCCATGTTAGATGTTTTGGAGATATTGCACATGGAAATTCTAATGACTTGTATATTCAATGAAATTTTAAAGTGGAATGAGAATTTCTTCCACTTGGTAGCAATGTGGTAGCTATTCTGGACAACGCAAGAGCTAAGTCAATGTCATTTTGGGAAAAAATTGTTGTTTAAAATAATTTAATTAGGAACGTTTTACCAGTTTCTCCCAGCGCATCTAAGAAGATTTCTGTAACTTTAGGTGCTTGCAATATTTGATAATAAATGCCTTTTTGGCTTAAGCGTTAGCTTAGAAATATTTCATTGCACTTAAAACAAAAGATCATTTGTGTTGTAATATTTTTCATAACATAATTCTGCATCGAACGTTGCAGCAGCTGGTCGATTCAGCGATAGCATTCCCAATTGATTGATAACTTTATTCACAATTTTCCCAATTGATTGATAACTTTATTCACAATTTTCAAACATAAATCTTCAGTGATTATCAACACTTTGTTGTAGATTACTTCTGTTAGACCCATGTTTAAATTTGAATTTTTCTGACGAATTCGTTGGAGAATATTTTCAGCTATGTGCGATTTATATTTCTCTCATGAATCTGTTTATAATAAGTGAGAGTAGGAAGTCAATATTATTGCGAATAATGCACGAAATTAATTAAGATGTTACGTGTCACATATGTCATTAATGCATAAATCCCGAGGTCGGTTAGTTGTTAATAAAGTTAGAACTTGACATGCACTTTTTGAAGTGGAATGTGTAACACTGTAAACAGTTCTTAGTCGCTCGAGCGACGTTGAGCCGGACACATTTACAAACAGCAGGAAAAGAAAGAAGCAATCAACTTCGTTAGAATGTACGGTGTATAGATTGATTATCGTAGATTTTCTGAATATACCATGTTGCCTATCGACTTGTTCTCTTCATTTGTGTCGTTCAAAAAATTTTCTATTTCCATTCAATGTAAATTACGTAGGCACTTTGGTATACAACAGTGACTTCGCAATCGCGCCATTTTGACATAACTTGAAGACAGCTGTTAACGTTACTTCTAGTGAAAGTAGGGCTATTTGTTAGACATTTGCATTAGTGAAATTAACGCGTTGTGCATTTTTTAGATGTACAGCTGAATGAACAACAGCGGGTATTTGTTCATGTATAGAAAATGAAAAAATTCGCTATTCAGAATGATAATTACCTAAAAAAGATAATTATCCGTGCATTATAATACGTTGTTAGAGGATTACTTATCAGGATTTAGACGTTAAGAAAAAGGAATTATATTAATAACCTATAGAAATATAACGGAAAGTACAAATAATTATGTAATCATAAGAAAATCATCTATATCCAAACGTATGTGTGTATAAGAATATTCTAGAAAAGATGATGCATCAGGAGTGCTTAGGCTTACATGCGTCGTAAAGTGGTACAGGAGCCATCCTTTCAACAAATAGACCTCCCGTCAATATAAAAATTTGTAGGGCATCTCCCTCGGATCTGATTAGCTTGATTCATTCATTAGCTTCATTAACTAATTAGATTTTTCTGAAAGTGTTAAGCATTACTATTGTAAATCAATGTTCTTACATCTTTTACTATTTAGTCTTTGATCTCGTAACTTAACATAAATTTGTGCTAACTGGTGAATGTCCAACCCGTCAACCAGCCTAAGCATTACTGGGAACAATCAAGGCATGTAATTCAAAAAGCTTTGTATCTTTTTCTAATTTGTAAGTAATTGAGTTCATCATTACATATTTAGTGAATACGAGCTGCGGGAATCTATAATCTTAATAACCTCGAATCATTTCCTTATTTTACCTTTATCTTCCTATCCTTTCACACAATTTGCTATCTTTTATTGCTATTTAATCCTTTAAAAACGAGTCTGCCTGGTTTCAGCTAAATTTGTTGAAAGCCGAGTGGATGAAACAAGCTAAACACTACTACCTAAATCGTATTCGTCAGTCGCGACGTAACATGAGTATCAGATGGCATCATGTCAATTGTTATTTTTAACAAACGCACTAATTTTTTTTTTCGTGGAAAAGCTCTTGCATTCAGGATACGATGGACCTTTTTATGTTGCTAGAAATTCTACAACGTGCATTTAACTTATCATTGCTATCACTGATGAAATACATTTGTAGAAATTTATGTTGTTCACCGGAAACAGGAACTCGACTTTATGATAAATTTGTCTTTTGACTTTGAAAGTTCGCCTGAATTGATCGGTTTCAATTTTTGCGAAGAAGAACGTCATTTTGAAAAATGAGTTATATTTCCTGATGTTTCATAAGAAAAGTTCTGATCCAGCGATATATCTGTTAAACAAAGTTTTCAATAGCTCTGTAAAAGTTCTTGAAGTTTAGGCAGTTTAATTTTTCTGGCTGTGTTACACATTTCATTCGTAGTTGTACTGAAAAATAAGAAAAAAAGGTAAAAATACGAAATTAAAAATTAAAAATTAGATTAAAGGAAATAAAAATACATACAATATTAAATTAAATGGAAACAAAAATTGAACATAAACATTAAAAAATCAGACTGAGCTAAATAAATCATGACGTTTTCGTATGTATGAAGCTCAATTCGTAATTGTAAGAAATATTTTATGGAGTAATATTTGTATAGGATAGATATAGGATAATCTAATCTTTGTTTGTATAAGATACATAAAGAATTTATGGCACTATAAAATCCTTAAGATAGGGTTCTCTTATGAAAAGGATATAATATTTATTTCTAAACAAATAACATCTGGTGATCTTGACTGTGGTGATTCCGTGAACGCTTCGTACGCACTCCTACTCTAAGGTGTTACGTAGATTTGGAAGAAAGACGGTTGATTACCAATGATGGGTCGGAAATGGACTAGGATCGCTTTGCGTCCCCTTTCCCTCTCCGTCAGCGGTAGGACCGATTCATGAGATAAGAAAAGAATTAGTCTTATGATTGCGCCTTGGAAAGACTTATGATTGTGCCTCGAAAAGTCTTATGATTGAGCTTAGAAAAGTCTTATGATTGAGTTATAGGAAGTCTTATAGTATTATGCTGAGATATTTAAGTGGTCGTATTATATGAAAGTGTTATGTGGCCATATTGAGTTTTATGTCTTATGTCTTACGGTTTTTTATGTCTTATGTTTTCTTATGTTATGCTTGTGTAATTACGAAGATTTACGTTTAAGTTACTTTATGTGAAATTAAATATATGTGTATTCCAAACTTTAATCCTGACAAACTATTATTTAATAATAACGCCCTTTAACCCTTGCATTAAGGCAAAAGGCTCGCTACATATTACATATGTGTAAATGTTCAGCGCAAAATAGAAATATTGTCAGCAGATAGTACTGGATTTACTTCTATCATATGAGCGTATTTTTAAGCAGATAAAAAATTTTTGCATAAATATTAAATAATTATATTATCAATAAATTAACGTAATAAAAATATTACTGTATGCAAATTCAACGTTTTGTCGAAATTTCAAAATGAAAAAAAAAATTCAATCGATAAATAACTGTCAGAGTATTAAACCTTTCTGCTATATATCTTGTCGATTGACATGGATTGTGCTCTAATACAGCTTTTAATAGTTTTTCGTCGAAGTCGGAATGACGTCCCGCTCTCGGTTCATCATTTAAAGTCATATCTCCAGAACGGAATTTTACGAACCAATTTCTAACTGCCTGATCAGTTATCAATCCTTCACCATACACTCTGCATATTTTTTCGGCCGTCGCCTTAGATTGACGAATATATATTTTTTTGCTCTCCATTTCAGAAGATAAAGAAGCAGTTTATTTTAACATTTATCATACAAAGTTGTTGACAAAAGACTAACGGAAACCTCGTGTAACTACTGAAAAAAAAATTCGTTGTAATGGTAACTCATAGCTGGTAAATTCGAATAATAGATTCTACATAGATGCGTCGGAAGTTACATATGACTCGACCTAATATATATATATATATGTAAAATACATAGTACTTTTGAATCATCCCGCGCACTTTCGTAGCGTGGGTAAGATAGATTGTTACATTACTCAATAACTTGAAGTTAAATAGGAATGGATAGATCATGATGACGAAGCAGTGACATGTTAATTATCATAGTTACGAATTAAATTGTTAAAAATTTGTAATTAGAGAAGGGGCATTGTGAATAATTGACACTTAATGTCGTTTCTCTTTTTACAGGTGAGTTAAATAAGATAATGTAATTATTTGTAAAATAGTCATTTTCACAGTAAATTAAATTCCTCTTTTTACAGGAGAAACTCAGATTTGTGATTATTCAACCCTGATTCTAATAATTATTGATAACAAACCTTATAAAACGACATTATCGTCAAATACCCAATCATGGATAAACTTAAATTTGAATTCGAAGTGAAAGGGGCAGAGGACGGAAAAGCTAATAAAATTTTTCTAACCTCAATTACGACACAAGAAAATAAATGTTACTTAATACCACTAGAATATCAGAGTATGAATCTAGACAACATTCTTGAAAAAACGAAGGCTTATGCTAGAATAAAAAACACTCTTAGAAAAAGACACCAAAAAAGGAGTGTGTGGATAACTTTATCTGAAGATTTGAAACGAATATACTTGGATGAGGAAGAAAATCTTATTTTCGATGAGTTTTATTTAGAAGAAATAGAGAGAAAAACTACAAGAAGTGAAAGTATTGAAAATGAAGAAAAATTGGTACTCCAACAACAAATTAGTGAAAAACAAAATGTGCAAAAAATATCAGAGAAATTTATATTAGAAAAATTTTCAACAAAAAGCTATAATGTACATCAATGGATACAAGACTTTGAAAATGAATGCGAACGTTTTGAGGTAAATCGAGATGAAAAAAAGATTGAAATTTTTAAAATATTTCTAGAAAAAACCTGTTTAGATTGGTATGGCAGTATGTTGATAAAACAAACCATAAATTCAGATTGGAATATATGGAAGGAAAATTTTATTAAAACTTATGCGATTAAAGGATGGAGTCATATTAGATATGTAATGTCATTTAAGTACCAAACAGGATCTCTTGTAGAATATGCTGTAAAGAAAGAAAGACTGCTTCTAGAAATTAGAAAAGAGATTGATACTGGCACATTGATAGATCTCATAGCTACAGGCTTACCAAACTTGATATCAGATAGAATAGACAGGGACTCACTTCAAAATGTCAAAGAGTTATTTAATGAAGTGGGAAAACTGGAGTATTTAACTGATAGGAAGAAATTTGTAGAAAAAAGAGGGATCAAAACAGAAGTAAGAATAAAGAAATTACCCTGAAAATACTGCCAAACGAATAACAAAGGCACACGTTTTCACTCAGAAGCTGATTGCTGGTTTAAACCGAAAGATACTGAGGAGAGGAAAAGAATAGAATTCATTAATAACGCAGAACTGAAAGATTCATTGAAAGAGGAAGCAAAAAACTAATTTTGACACCATTGATAAAAATAAAGGTATTGCTAAACGATTCTCTTGAAGTAAATGGTATTTATGATTCGGGTTCGAATATATCTCTAATAAATTCCAATTTAATCAACGTGAATAAAAGGAAAATAAGCAATTCTGGAAAGACAAATCTAAAAACAATCAATGGTGTCAGTAAAACAGATGGTTTGATAGCTATAAAAATGAAGATTTTTGAAATAGAGAAAAAAATAAACATTATTGTTATAGATAGTGAATATTTTAACTATGATATTCTGATTGGATTAGACTGCATCAAAGAGTTCAATTTATGTCAAGATGAAAATTTGAAAATCACGCAGAAGAATATTCCAAATAGAGTTGATAAAAATTTACTAAAAATTGAAGATACCAACAGCCATGAAAATTTAATTGTAAATTTCAACGAACATGTTGATGAGGGAAATTTCAAAATACAGGTAGATCACTTGAACTATAAGGAAAAAGATGAGATTAATAACCTAATAAATAAATATAGAGCAACTTTTGCGAAAGAAAAATACGATGTAGGAAGAGTAAAAAATTACGAAGCCCACATCGATTTATTAATTGAAAAATATCCTAGTAAAAGACCGTACAGATGTACGATTGAGGATAAAAAAGAAATCGAAAAACAAGTGGGAAAATTATTGGAGAGAAAACTCATAGAGGAATCATACAGCCCATTCGCTGCTCCGGTAACCTTGGCGTACAAACGCGATTAAGACAGAAAATCGAGGCTATGTATAGATTTCCGAGACTTAAACAAGATAGTTGTTCCACAAGCACAACCGTTCCCTCTTATTGAGGATTTAATAGAAAAGACAAGAGATTGCAAGTATTTTTCTTCTCTTGATATAAACTCGGCTTTTTGGTCGATACCGCTGAAAATCGAAGACAGAGCGAAGACGGGGTTTATTACTCAAGAAGGCCATTTTCAATGGACCTGTCTACCATTTGGTTTGAAGACCTTGCCAGCTATATTCCAGAGAATTCTAAGCAATATAATAAGAAAAAATAATCTTTCGAGCTTTACAGTGAACTATATCGATGATATACTCGTGTTTTCGAAAACTTTTGAGGAACATGTAAAGCATGTGGAAAAAGTACTGGAAGCAATACAAACTGAAGGATTCAGATTAAAATTCACAAAATGTATTTTTGCAAGAGACTGGGTCAAATATTTAGGACATATTATACAAAATAACACTATACGCCCGCTAAAAGATAATCTGATAGCGATTAAAAACTTCCCTACACCCAGATCACAAAAGAATGTCAGACAATTTCTAGGGAAGATAAACTATTACAATAAATATATTAAAGACTGTGCAATTATTTTGGATCTACTACATAACTTGTTAAGAAAAAATCAACAATTTATATGGTCGAGCGAGTGTGAAGAATCGTTTAATAAAATAAAAATATTGCTATGTAGTGAACCAGTCTTGGGAATATTCGATCGAAAACTCAAAATAAGAATTTATACAGATGCTAGCATAAAAGGAATTGGCGCAATTCTGAAACAAGTGCAAATAGATGGCGAGGAGAAACCAATAGCATACTTTTCTAAGAAACTAAGTAATATACAAAAAAAGAAAAAAAGCTATATATTTAGAATGCTTAGCGGTAAAAGAAGCCGTGAAGTATTGGCAATATCGATTGATAGGCAGAAAATTCGAAGTCTTAACAGATCACAAGCCTTTGGAAAACTTGAATTTGAAAAGCAGAACTGATGATGAACTAGGCGATATGACACACTATTTATCACAGTACGATTTAGAAATAAAATACGCCCCTGGCAGATTCAATCTTGAAGCGGATTGCTTAAGCAGAAATCCAGTGTTGGAACCAGACGACGACGAAGAGGAAAAGTTGCAAGTTGTAAATTTAATAAATATAGATGTCATCAAAGAAGACCAAATGAAAAATAAAAAGTTATGCGATAAAAAAGATAAACTGATAAAAAAGGGAGAAATTTACTATAAGAAAGTAAGGAACAAGGAAAGAATAATACTGTCTGAAAAACTAAGCATCGAGTTTATAAAAAAAATTCACAAACACTATTGTCATGTTGGTATAAAACAGATAAAGAGTATACTGAATCCTTTTTACACGAGTGAGAAACTGGCGGAGAATATAAAAGAAGTATGCAAAAATTGTTTAACTTGCATCAAAAATAAATCCAGTGGTCAAAACAAGTATGGACTAATGTCCCATTTGGGCCCGGAAAAATATCCATTCGAAATTATCTCCATCGATACAATAGGGGGATTCGGTGGAACGAGATCAACGAAGAAATACATTCATCTATTGGTGGACCATTTCACTAGATATGCTTGGATATCGACGTCGAAAACGCAAAATTCAAGTGACTTCATAAAATTAGTAGAAAAAATTGCTGATGAAAATAAAATAGGAATGGCGCTTACTGATCAATATCCAGGTATTAACTCGAGAGAGTTCAAAGAATATATGAAAGAAAAGGAAATACTATTGGTGTTCACGGCATCAGATTCACCTTTTTCAAACGGAATCAACGAAAGGCTAAATCAAACTTTAGTTAATAAAATCAGATGCAAGATTAATGAAGAGAAAAGGAAAATAGCGTGGACAAAGATCGCCCAAGAATGCATAAGAATTTATAATGACACAGTACACACAGTCACAAATTTTGCACCTAGATACTTGCTAGAAGGTAAGAGTACAGCGATTTTACCAGAAGGATTAAAACACTATAAAACACCGAGGGATTTACAGAAGGATAGGAAAATTGCGCTTCAAAACACCCTAAGGTCACACAACTATAACAAGAAAATCTTTGATAAAAATAGAAAGTACGTAGATTTCAAGGTAGGAGATATGGTTTTTGTAGAGAATAAAAACAAGTTGAACAGAAAAAAACTCGATGAACTTAGGATTGGTCCCTACGAAATCCTAGAGAAGATATCTAATTCAATCTATAAAATAAACACCGGACATAAGAAAACAGAATCAAATTTGTTCCATATTACAAAATTGATACCCTGCCTTCAAAACGAAGAGTGACTGAAAAGGACAGGGTGGCCCACGATACTGCAGAAAATTTTTATAAAATTTTTGTTCCCAGGGGGGAGATGTAAAATACATAGTACTTTTGAATCATCCCGCGCACTTTCGTAGCGTGGGTAAGATAGATTGTTACATTACTCAATAACTTGAAGTTAAATAGGAATGGATAGATCATGATGACGAAGCAGTGACATGTTAATTATCATAGTTACGAATTAAATTGTTAAAAATTTGTAATTAGAGAAGGGGCATTGTGAATAATTGACACTTAATGTCGTTTCTCTTTTTACAGGTGAGATAAATAAGATAATGTAATTATTTGTAAAATAGTCATTTTCACAGTAAATTAAATTCCTCTTTTTACAGGAGAAACTCAGATTTGTGATTATTCAACCCTGATTCTAATAATTATTGATAACAAACCTTATATATATATAAATAGATTAGACTCGCTCTAACAATACGAAGTAAACGTTATATTTGCAGGTTTACTACAAGGTAATCTACTTGGTCTAGTTTTTTCAACGCTCCATACTACGGATATCCCGACAACGCAAAACATTACATGAAACAGATTCGCCGACGACACTGCAATTTAGCTTTACACGAAGATCCTCAAGAAGCAATTTCAATTTTACCAAATCACGTGAAATTGATTGAAAAATAGCTGATAGATCAAAAAATAAAAAAAACGACAATAAATGCAATCATATTACATTCACTTTTCACAAAAGAAGTGTGTCAGCGATTTGAATACACAATACTGAAATAACACAAAAAAAAATCATTCTTATATTTCAGTTTGCATCTTGATTCTAAATTAATCCGGAAACAACACATTTATAAATGAAATATTAAAAATTAAACTTAAAAAAAAGGAGACATGTACTAGCTAAGAAGACGAAAATCTAAACTTAATAAAGAAAAAAAGTTATTATAATACTAAATGATAATGAAACATATTTGAACGTACAGCATTTAGTTATAGTTCACGGCGACTAAAAGCCATATCTTGATAATGAAAGCTACGCAATCGATAATACTTCGCACAATTATGGACTTGCTATGGTACGTGATAAATGAGGATTTACGCAAAAATTTACAAATCCTGCAGTATCAAAGGAGATTCAGTGGATTTCTGAAAATTGTTAAACATGGACTTTAAACTACCCTTACTTGTTAGCCGATTTTCTTTTCGACAAAAATTCAACTAGAAAAATTAAGAAAAAATACCTAAGATCCAATTACGATAGATTAAAATAACATATTGTAACAGATTTATTCCATTTGGAATGTAACTTAAATTCTTAACATAATTTAATGAAACAACTGGCTTAATGTCTCATGAGACAAATGACGGGGTAATTTATGGAAGTTAAAAAAAATTAAAAAAAATTAAAATATACAGTTTTTTTTTGAAAAATTCAGTAACATTTAGCAATAAGTAAACGCGGTAAAGTTGCAGTAACTAAAAACTTAAGGATAAACTGAAAAATATACAGTATACAAAAATAAAAATATACAGTATACAAAAATACAAAGTATACAAAAATATACTACAAAAAAAAAAGTATAAAAGATAAAAAAGTAAACTTGTGAGGAATTGTAAAAAAAATCTTGTAATTGATACAATTCTAATAAGCCATGCTTTTATTTTTTGAATAGAGAAAAACAAAATATAAGAAAAAAAATACAAATTGTTCAAAGTTAACTACATATTCGTAATTATGTTTTAAATAAAAGAATACCAAATTTTTTATGTGTGCATTTTCAAAAAGGGAATGTCTGTGTATGTTCATATTATTACAGTGTCTAAACAATATTTAGACTTAAGATATTTTCTCACCTTATCAGACGAACGTGTTTGATAATTAGTTGTCTTAAATTACGTTGACGATCAGATGAATCATTTAATACATATTTGATCTTGTAAGACAGTGCAGAAAATAAACCACTGACATGAAGTACCAAACAAATGTAAAGACAATCTGTTCCAATGAAGCCTAAGACTAAACAAGGTAACATTAAAGCTTGATAACAACAAAGGCAGATGTATGTTAATACATTTGTTGTTTCAATAAATAGCCAGCCTTTGTAGGGTAACTTGTATCCATAAGATGAATTTTCTAAAACTATAATGAATAAAAATAAAAAATTATGTTGCAATAAGTAATTCTTTTCTTAAAAGATTTTTTAATTAGGCAATAAATTACTTTTTATTATAAATAAGAAATAAAAAATATATTTATTATCTATACTAATTATATTAATCTGATGTTTATATTATTTCAAATATAATAAATATATAAAAATTATAAATTATTATAAGCAAAAATAATAATAAAAAAAAATTGATTTTTAAAATATCAATAGCACGTTTCGACAACTATTATTTATTGAAAAAATTTTGTACGAAAAATCATAATAATAGAATAATAGTAAATAATTATAATAAATATCTAATAAAGGCGTATACAAAGAAAAAAGGGATTTTTTTAATTATATTATAATAATGAGATATTTCCTTCCTAAATTGTTTAAAAATTGATGAATAAAAATTTATAAATACTTTGTCATACTTTTTTTGAGTATAAGAAAGAAACATTTATAGGCTTACCTGTCTTTACATTTAAAGCAAGTGATAAGGAATAATACATCGACGATGCTCCAAAACCAGTGACTAGAAGTGCGATAACAAACTTCTGACTGAATTTATTGTAATTAATAAAGGCTAATTTTTCTTCATTAGAATTATAATTATTTTCGTTAAAATCAGGCTTGATATCTTCTAAAAACTTTGTTAAAGTTTTTCTCTTAATCTTGCAAGTGCTCATTTTTAGAACAGTTACAATAAAAAAGACATTTTCCATTAAGCAAGAAACAACATATTTCATATCAGATAAATTAAATGCAAGTTCGATAAAAGATAAAATACAGTGAATTATTATATAGCAACAAAAAAAAATAAAAATTGGTTCAAAACTATTAAGTGGCCATGTTCCTATAAGTTTCATTGCACGTTCAGTTAATTCCAATGCTTTTGAGGTACAGCTAAAATCGATTTCCTAAACAAAAAGAGAGAGAAAAATTAGTAATCCATTACAAACTCTCATAGTATTTAAAAGAACAAGTGTATAATAAATAGCAATAATTAAGGGTATAAAACTCATTCTATAAGTAAGTAACTTTTATAATCTTTTTTATTGAAAAGAGAATGTAACTTTAAAATAATCATTTCTTAAGCATAATTAAATAATAAAGATCATATATGAGCTCCTAAAGGAGGGATTATCTCAAAATGAGAATTTCACAATAGCCGCAGATTTTTTTATTCATTTTATTATTTATACCTGTCTGCGTTTCTATATGAAATACTTTAAATCCTGAAAAAATTGACCTAAAAACCCTAAAATGTCAGAACTTTCAATTTAAAGTATGAAAAAAGACCAAATTACAAATTTTTTCATACTTCAACTATTTAATATGCGAATTTACAAGAGAATAGTAATTAAAGCGTGAAACTATTTTATAATTTATCATGGATATATTTATCACTTTTTATCTATAAAGAGTATAAGGATAAGATAGGAAGTAAAATGCAAGAGGCGAGGAATAGATGAGCTCTTAACTTAAGTTTGCAAACCGAGAAGGGGAAAATATTTTAAGGAAGAAATTTAAGCGGATGGGGAAAAATATAAGGTTGACTATACAGGGAAATGAAAAGGAAAAAAGGAAGAAAAATGCTGTAAGAATTAAAAGAGAAGGAAAAATTCTAAAAGGAAAGAGATAAGGTAAGGAAAAGTTCAAACAATTATCATAGTTCTTTGTATGATTTCATTTCTATATTAGCGTTTGTCTAATAATCTTCATAATGATCTTTTTATTTTATATTTTATTTTTTTAATAATTTAAAGTTTCTGGGATAAAAGAAGTAGTAAGAAAAAGAAGATAAAAATTGAGTATTACAAGGACTAAAAAGAATGTTCTAAATTTTTTGACATATACAGGTTTTCTCTGTTTAATGATGTCAATTAAATTTTTTACTTGTTTATAATCGCAATAAAAAATTAAAAGGAAAAAAATTGCTCGCCAGGAAAGCGAGAACGTAATATTTAAAAAAGTTTTTTCATAGGTTTTTTATTTATTATAAATAATATAATATATATAATATATTACAGTCTTTAGAAACTTTTTTAATAACTAATTACATAAACTACGGTTTCTCAAAATAAATACCCTTGACCCTACTCTATAACTACTGTCTTTTGATATTTATGTATGCATGTGATTTATAATATTTCCCGACTAGGTCTATAGAAAGATTTAGCTAAATCTTCAAAAGAGAAAATAACTAATCTTCCACGGTACGTAACTAAAACTGTTTACACAGTCCTAACGTATAAATTGAATTTTTAATTAAATTTAAGAATTATTTTTAAATAATAAAGAAAATAATTTTGATTTTTAATGTAAGCAATAATTTTTTATATCGCTGAAAACAAAAAAAATATTGTTTTTAATAATCGAAATGAATAAAAATTGCAAATAATCTTTTTTATTCATTCTTCATGTAAATAATTTTTTAATTATTTAGAATATAATATTTATTTACTAACTCTTTAGTTAATTAATCAAGTACTCATATTTAATGAATAATAAAAAGAATTAATTAGATAGTAAGTTTTTTATAGTAGTAGAAGTATAGTTTTTCATTACCTTACGTATACTTAAAAGAATTTTTTGTTACTTACACAAAATTGCCTAGAATCAATATTATCGATTTTATCAATTTTTTTTCAAAGTTTTCATTACTATTGTTTTTTTAGAATTTTTGAAATAACAATTTTTATGCGCGTTAGGGAAGAAATAATAAGAATAAACATTCAAGATGAGCTCGCACAGCGAAACGAAATTAACAGCATAAAGTTAGTCGATAATTATCCCTTAAATTTTTTGATGACTGATATCTATATTTAAAAAATTGATTCTTGTATTTCTAGATGCACAATACGTGTTTTACATCGAAAACAAATAAAAGTTATTAAGTTATGTGTTTTTATATATTACATACGGTTGAAATCGATATTAAATAAATACGAATATTTTCAAAGAAGTTCATTGTTTGTAATTATTAGAAAAAAAAGTTGTTTTTCTAATTATTGTATCATTGAGGTATTAAGGTATGTCTTATTTGTTTATAATATTTAAAAATTATTTCATTATTATTTATTAAATAAATAAATGTTAATAATAATAAATAAGATAATAAAAAATTTTATACATTAAATAAAAAAAATGGTGTGTGTACTTATGTACGCACGTAAGAAGTTATAATTCTTTAGAGTACCAAAACAAATATAGCATCAACAACCTCAAAAAAAACTTCAGAAAAATAAGTATAATTTTATTTATTTATACTTAAAAAAGTAGAAAGGATTAATTAAAATAAGACAAAAAAATTGGAAATAAAAAAGTTCATCAAATAATAAACTTTGGGATAAATTTTCTTCACCAGGTGCAATACGTAAATATTGTTCTTTATCCCACATTTATTACTGTTAGTGCGCAGTAAGACTCTATTCTACAGGAATGTGTTCGCTGACATAATTTTGTTCAACTTTGTCGTGAATTTAATTACCATTAAAAAATTATT
>QUOG01000078.1:110674-125075 GCA_010416905.1 Polistes dorsalis
ATTTATGACTATTTCCTTAACAATAATAATCGGCAGCAATTTTTATCATATAAGTTATAACATTTACAATTAGGAAATATTACAATAGTCAATTTGTTGAAACAAAAACTACTAGTATGCAAGGAGGCAATACGTATACTTTTTTTCAATCGACATAAAAATAGTTTTTTGCACTAAATATACTCGTACATCAAACTTGTTTTAATTTTAAAAATTACTTTTCTTATCACTTTTTTTAATATCATGTTTTTAAATTTTTCGACAAAAAATTACGTAATGTAGGACAGTTTAACAAACTATATGAACTATACTAACTTCTTTTCGTAGACTTACCAATGAAGTTTAAAAAACGGACAAATCTAATTACTTGCCCCGGAATTGCAATGAGTGGAATCCAATTTAAAGAAATAATATTTAAAAACTATTCTCCGTTCAATCTTTAGTAAATACTGACGTTTTTATCTACCTCTTCGGAGAATATAATTATTTAAATAATAATTACGTTGATATACAGTGTAACGTACGTTAAGTCTAGATCGTAGATACAAGTGTGAGCGACCAGTGTACTAGCGAGGTAACACTACACCCACGCATGTAGCCGCATGGTCAAGCCTATGCCAAAAATTTTGACAATGAAAACTAACAATATTCCACATTTTAAAATCGGTAATAACGGAAACAGATTAATTATTCAAAATACAAAAATAGGTCAACCGTCGATGGAAACAAAACACTCCTCTAACCTTGCTCGTACAGAAAAGAGAATAATCAAAATAGATAATAAAAACTCTCGTATAGAAAGTGAAATGGACGAAGACTCGGAAGATTTGCAAAACTGGATACCCGCTAAATCAACTAAGTTACAAAACTCAAGAAAACGCAAAATAAGTAAACAAAAAAACAACAGTAATAACTCCTCCACACAATTATTTACAAAATAACTAAAAGGCCTAAACCTAATGCTCATCAAAACCGAATCATCACTTGATCTCAGTTCATACAATTCACCTATAATAATAACTCACCAGAAAAAACCTATAATATATAAAAAATCACCAAAGCTGTGCAATTAGAGCACAAATTAGATGACTTTTAAAAAACTTTATAATACAAATTAAACTTTAACATTCCTCTCAAGACCTCTTTACAAATAGAAAATTTAGTTAACAATCTAATAGATGCTATACAAGAAGCAGCGTTGGCATCTACATCCCAAAATGTTTTATCCAGAAAAATTCCGTCATACCCTAGCATTATTTTGCATAAAATAAAAATAAAAAAAATCTGGTGTGTGTACTTATGTATTCACGTAAGAAGTTATACTTCTTTGCCGTACTAAAACGAGTATAATCTCAATAACCTCAAAAATAACTTAAAAAAAAAACTTCAAAGAAAAAAAATAACAAAAAAAAAAATAATTATTATTGTTATATATATAAGAAAGAATAAAAAAAAGAAAAAGAAAATATCAAAATATAGATATCAGTCCACACTAAATATAAGAGAGATATATCGAATTACTTCACGCATCTCAACAGTCATGGCGCGGTTATAGCAATAGTTCTCGTTTGATCATTTAAGTAAAGCAGCGCTGAGTACGATTAGTATTTGGATGGGTGACCCGCCTAAAAAAAGGGGAAGAAGACAAGAAGAGACAACTTCATGACGAATTCTTGAAATCGCTTTGCCTCGCGTCGTAAATTCCGACAAACTTCATGGTGTCGTTTTTCCTGACGCTCGGAACAAAATCACTCACCATTTCATTTTCCCCAACGCGCCAAAAGAAGTATAACTTCAAAAACAAGTTAAAGCTAGGTGGCAGAAAAATAAAGCAAAGAGTAATAAGAGACTACTAAACAAAGTAACGAAAGATGTTAAGCAGAGCATACGGGATTACAACAATGCAGAATTCGAAAGGTAACTGACATCACTTTCACCTCACGAAGATACAAATTACTCTCTCTCTGGAAAACAACAAAAAGATTCAAAAGACCAGTAATATCAATACCAGCAATACGAAATTTTGAAGGCTCATGGATGAAAAGCACAGAAAAACAAGTGGAAGCCTTTGCAACAAACCTAGAAAACATATTCACAGCACACAACTTTAATATTTATACGTTCACAGTCACTAACGTAAATGACGTCGGAAGAAAAACACAATCACATGAAAACATTAATAGCACAACAGCCGAAGAACTTAGAATGCTAATATCAGATATCAAAATAAGTAACGATCTAATAAATTGCAGAATACTAAACGATCTACCACCTAAAGCAATTTGGATGCTTACAATAATTTTTAATGCAGTATTACGAGTCCATTACTTTCCAAGTACTTTCCAAGTACTTATTATAATTCTCCCTAAACCTAATAAAGATCCGCAAAATGTAAATTCTTATACACCAATATCGCTCTTACCATTACTATTGAAAATACTGGAAAAATAATATACAAAAGAATGAAACGAATAATTTCGGACAAAATCTTCATTCCTGACAATCAATTTGGATTCCGAAACAAACACTCTACCGTTGAACAAGTACACTGACCATCTAACACTATATTAACAGCTTTAGAAAATAAGGAGTACTGTTCCGCCGTCTTCATAGATGTAGAGAAAGCTTTCGATAAGGTGTGGCATCGAGGATTACTACAAATTATAAACAAACACTTTCCACTCTCGTATTACAAACTCCTTAAATCTTATTTTTCCGACAGGACATTCTATGTAAAAATAAAAGACACTCATTCGAACATCAAATTAATCAAAGCTGGTGTTCCGCAGGGAAGTATCCTCGGACCAATTCTATACACCCTCTATTCAGCAGACATATTAATAAACGCTAACTGTACTTCTTAACATTTGCAGATGACACGGCAATGTTTACTGTAAACAAAAATCCACAACAAGCAGTTCAATTATTACAAAACCAAATAAATTCCCTCGAAGAATGGTTACTTAATAAGAAGATCAAAGTAAACTCTACCAAATGTAAACACATTACGTTAACACTGAGGAAAAACTAAATACCAAAACTACAATTATAGAATACAGAAATCCCAAAAGTCTACGTGCTATCTTCTTCAATTATATAAAAATTTACCAAATGTCTACGGACAAATTGTAAAGATGTATGGAGTTATATTATATAAAAAAAAAAAAAAAGAAAAAAATATGCTGATTGAATCGCTTAAATATATATTTAAACAGTGCGGTTAAATCAAAAACATTTGTAATAAAAATGTCTCGATCTACAAAGAGTACCTGAGTTGAAGTAGTTTTATCTTGTTTTTTTTTTTAGTTTTTCCATTAAATAGTTGTTGAGTAAATAAAACGAAAAGTAAGATTGGAGCTGAGCACTTTACAATAGAAAGGTTTAACTTTTAAATATTTCCAAAACAAACAGGTGGTTGTCACGTGTTACCATAACTGAGAAAGTTTAAGAGACTTCTGGATTGTATTAATCACTTGACTGGTCAATCAAATGGTATGAGATCGACAATGAGCAAACTGAGATTTTCTTTCCGGTGAGCACGTTGTAAGCGTAAAAAAAATTCAACTGTAATGACTGCCGGGTAACGGCTGCCGGAAAAGCCGGCGTTACGACGAATCTTCAATAGTCGCTAGGGAACGAGGCGTGTCTTCATCACCTGACAACTTCGGGTGGTACCGTCCGTTGGAAACGCTTATTCTCAAACAATAGTTATTAATCTCTCTCTTTCGTTATCTAATAAGTGTCCTTGATATTTCTAATGCAAAATTTTTCTTACAAACTAATTTAAATTTTCTTAAAGTTTCGTATGCGTGTGTGTTTGAGAAATTACTAATTTAGAGAGAGATGCGCGAAGAGAAGATCGGAGAGGACGAAGAAAAAGGATAAGAGACGGACGAGATAGGCAAGTGGACTGTATTATGTTAATTTCTGGTAGAGTTTGTATGTAACGAGATTTATTAAAAATTTGTGAACAAAAAACAAGTAGAGATAACGAAATTATAATATGAGTTAGTTAAATAGTAACGGATAGACTACGCCCCGTGTACCGGATATCACGCCACGTGTGCCGGAAGTACGTAATACGAGAAGTCGATAGAAATGTAATAATAAAGTTAATATGAGAATAGATAGAAATAATGAAACGAGTAATACATGAATGAGAGGTAAGAACGTATAAAGAGAGGATCAGAATTAGAGATAAAAAGGTTAAGAGATTACCTGATATGTCGTAAATGAAAGATAGGATAAAGAGATGATCAGTGAGAAAGACACAACACAATGATGGCCTAGATGAGAAAAGAAAAAAAAGAGTAAAACGAGATGGAACGGTGAGAGATAAGAATACAGCGAGATGAATTCTATGAGATGATGCACAACTCTTTGAGATTTCTAAAAAGTACGTCCGCACAGACTGATTATCAAAACGATTCTAATCTGGACCACGCCACTTTTCTTCGAGTTGAGGAACAGAGCGGAAGTGAGAAAAAAAAGACGATACACCAATTAGCGCGTTCCACGCTAGGAAGAAAGAACAAAAGGAACCAATAGGAGAATAACACGCAGAGGATGACGTCACAGGGGACCAATGATCTATTTACACGTAAGGTGGCGTGATCTCTTGATCAATAAATACAATCGATATGTCTTCTTCTCGACGATAACAGACGGCGTCTTAATCATGCTATCCGAGAGGTGCTGTAATCTAGTTTGAGTGGCGCAATTTTCGAACATTCTCCCCCCCAATTCTCGAGCGTGAATCGAGAATTTGACATGACGAGATGTGCTGAGCTGCTGAAAAAACTATGTTTCCGTGTGCGGTTGAAGAGGCAATGGTGCAAGCTTGACGATAGGTCTAGTGATAGTGCTGGTGGCGGTCTTCAGCCTGACAACCCTGCAGAGACCGTCCTTTCCTGGGTATAGTTGTATCACTCTGGCGAGATGCCATTTCGAGGGCGGAAATCGTTCGTCGGTGATGAGGACAAGAGACCCTTCCCTGATATCGTTCTGCGATGTCTGCCATTTGGATGTGGTCTGATGCGCTTGCAGGCATTCCGTCGACCACCTTCTCCAAAATTCCTGGAAGCGCTCTAGAATCCACTGGAAGTGAGATAGTCTATAATCTGAAATGTCTATTATAGAAGGCTCGGGGATAGTTGTCAATGCCTCCCCTCTGATGAAATGTCCTGGTGTTAATGCTCTGATGTTATCAGGGTCCTCCGAGAGAGAACTGAGAGATTTAGAATTGAGAACCGCTTCAACTTGAGCTAAAAACGTGAAGAAGTCTTCGAACGTTATCAACGTATCCGAGATAGTTCGTTTGAGATGATACTTGATAGATTTCACCGCCGCCTCCCATTTTCCGCGCATATGTGGTGCTGCTGGAGGATTGAAGATCCAATTAGTGCCATCATTAGCGAGAAGTCTCTGGATCTTGAGAGATTCCTTCGTTGCAGCTGAGAGTAGATACTTAAGCTGCTTGTTCGCCCCCTGGAAGTTGGTACCACAGTCGCTTCTGAGCGTTTTTGGAATACCCCTACGGCTGGTGAACCGGCGAAATGCCTTGAAAAATCCTTCGGTGGTGTAGTCAGAAACTACCTCGAGATGAACGGCAGAGGTAGAGAAGCATATAAACACTGCTATCCAACGCTTTAAGGACTTTGCACCTCTGCCTTGAAAGGTCTTAATTGTTACTGGCCCGGCGTAATCAAGCCCTGTAGTCTCGAACACAAGAGATGGTGTCACTCGAGATGCCGGTAGTGGAGCCATAAGTTGTTGAGCTCTCACTCCACGTATTCGAGCACAAGTGAGAAATCTTTGAGGAAGGACTTCACTGGAGCACGACCTCCAATAATCCAGAAAGTCCTTCGAATGTAGGAGAGCGTTAGCTAAGTTCCTCCATGGCGTGAGCATCGGAGATGACTAGGTTGGTGAATTTTAACTGACGAGTTAGTATTGCTGGATGTTTACTATCTTCATCCAGCTGAGAATTTTGCAACCGTCCACCAACCCTGAGAATTCCAGCACGATCGACAAAGGCCGTGAGTCGTATCAGAACGTGACGTTTGTGGAGAGATTGACCTGCCGACAACGTTCTCAATTCTGGTGAGAAATACGCCTCTTGAGTCGCGCGTATCCAGAACGATTTAGCCTTCTCCAGATCTGCTGGATTCAATGGTGATGCGGACAAGCTCGAGCCAGGAACCTTCTTAAAGCACGAGACTGCCCTCTGAATGAGTGCAGTGATCCGAAGGAGTTTAGTGAGATGCCGATGAAAAGAGGATGATTGAGGAAGGTCAACGAGGTCCCAAACTAGAGGTTGGGCTTGTGAGAGGGCAAGTGAGATGCCAGGGCGTTCCTCCAAATCCTCTTCCGGTGAGGGTGGCATTGACGAGGGCCAAAATTCTGGAAATCGAGAAAGCCATGGTGGACCACTCCACCATAGTTGGTGATCAATGAGTTGAGATGCACTGAGCCCACGAGATGCACAGTCAGTTGGATTGAGCTTTCCGGAGATGAATCTCCAATGAGCATGGGGTACGGACTCGTGAATAGCGGCTTCTCTATTGCCTACAAATTTCTTCCATCTCATAGGACTGTTTTTGATCTACGCAAGGGTCACAGAGGAGTCAGACCACAGAAAAGTGGGAACGTCAGAGAGGTCGAGAAGTCTAATTACTTTTCTGGTCAGCTTGGCTAGCAGGGCCGCTGCTGAGAGTTCCAGTCTAGGAATTGTCAACCTCTTGAGAGGAGCTACTTTCGTCTTAGCACAGACTAGACTGACTACTGAGGATAAGTCAGCATACGACACCTTGATATATACAACTGCTGCCATCGCAAGTTGAGAGGCGTCTGAGAATCCATGAATTTCTATTGAGGTTGCCTTTGACGAGAGGTTTATCCATCGAGGGGTCTCTATGACTGATAGTTGAGAGAGATGTTGCCTAAACTGAGACCATTCGTGAACGATGTCTGGAGTGAGATGATCATCCCAGCCAACCCTTTCCAACCAGATTCGCTGCATGAGGATTTTCGCTTAGATCACTACCGGAGAGAGGAGTCCAAGAGGATCAAACAACTGAGCAACTTCTGAGAGAATGATGCGTTTCGTGACCGCTTGATGAGAAGAGATGTTACCGTGAAAGGTAAACACATCTTTCTGAGAATTCCAGGAGATGCCTAAAATCTTGGTAGTACTATCATCAAACGAATGGACAGGCGAGCTGTCAGACTGTGAGAGAGAGGTGCGAGTGAGGCTGGAAGAATTACTTTTCCACTTGTCGAGTGGTAAACAGGCGGAGGAGCACATGTCCTCCAACTGAGATGAGACTGCATTGAGATGATCAATAGTCTCTGCCCCCCTGATATGTCGTCAACATAACTTCCCTTGAGAATAGGGTTTACTGCAAGAGGATAATTATGACCTTCATCCTCAACTAGCTGTCTAAGAATGCGACAGGCTAGATAAGGAGCCGAGCGAGTACCGTACGTGACAGACGTAAGCTGATATGCCTGAACTTGAGATGATTCATTAACCCAGAGAATACGTTGAAGGTCATGGTCTTTGGGATGTATTTGGATTTGGCGGAACATTTTAACAATGTCCGTTATGAAAATGTACTTGTGTTTCCTGATCCACAGCAGTACATCGAAAATGTCCGTTTGAGTCTTCGGACCAGTGTGCATAAGATCATTGAGAAAGATACCGGTTGAAGACTTGGCTGAACCGTTAAATACTACCCGCAGTTTGGTGGAGGAACTTTGCTCGCGCCAAACTCCCTGATGCGGGAGATAAAACGCCTGAGATGGCTCAGGAG
The DNA here is from genome assembly GCA_010416905.1 of Polistes dorsalis. Taxonomy (NCBI): domain Eukaryota; kingdom Metazoa; phylum Arthropoda; class Insecta; order Hymenoptera; family Vespidae; genus Polistes; species Polistes dorsalis. Next base: position 118,489 of record QUOG01000078.1, read on the forward strand.
CATCGAGAGGAACATTAACCATATATCCTAAAGACTCATATTCTTGAAGGAAATCAGTTTAGGTCTCCTTGAAATGCCTATCGGTTTCGAATTTCTTGAGAAGTCTTTCAAGGCATCTCATGGCAAGAGACCTTGACTGCCTTAGGGTGGATATGTCTTTCGAGAATGGCAGACGAACCATGTAACGACCAGTTGGCAATCGAGAGTGCGTATCAACAAATTGCTGCTCGCATTGCGATTCAGCGAGACTCATGGTTGATGCGGGGGAAGATGAGACTTCTTCCTGAACCCAAAATTTTGTGAGAGCTTTGTCCAGAGAGTCGTTAGAGATGGAATGGCAAATTTTGAGAGGATCGACCTTGCTCGAGTTGGAAGTTGCGCCTAGAACTGCAAAACCGAACCTCGTGTGGAAGGCTATATGTTCTGAGTCGCCTCCCATAACAAGGAGAGAGGACTTGAGAACTCGTCTGAGATTATCAGCACCAATGAGAATGTCAATGTGATCTGGAGTGAGAAAGTCAGGATCAGCTTATTTAAGAGATCTGAGATGAGGCCAGTCTTGCTCCGATATTACAGACGACGGCAATTGAGATGTGACTTTTGGCAAGATGAATTCCTTAAGATGAACCCGAGATGACGAGTATGTTGATTGGAGGACCAAGGACACTTGACCTTTGGTCGCTCCTGGAGATGTACTACCCACACCCTGAATAGGAATGTTTCCTGGAGAACGGCTAAGCTTTAGCTTAGCTATGGTTTTAGAAGAAACTAAAGTCAACTCTGATCCAGGATCAATGAGAAGACGTACTAACTTAGGCGATCCATTTGAAGATATGGCGAAAGCTTTACAAGTGGCTAAGAGTACTGGAGCTCGAGAGCACGTAGAAAGCGATGGATTAGACGAACGATCGATGTCTGAGATAGGTGACGAAAATCTGACTCGTTTAGTCGTTTGAGAGGACCTTGAGGAAGATGAGATGGTCGATTTTAAAATGGATCTGAGAGGACGATGTGGGTAATGAGATGTCCTACCTATTTCTCATTCTGAGGACTTTTTTGAAGAGTTCTGAGAAGAACTCTTCTTGGTTGATATGGACTTGGTAGGAGATGATCGAGATGAAGAAGACTTGTGGGAGGAGTCATGAACAGAAGCCTTCGGCTTGGAGAGGGGTTTGGGAGTCGACGTACCGGAAGTGGACGACGATGACTTTGGACTAGAGGATCGGCGATGAGATGACTTTCGAACCAAAGATTTAAGACGGTCCTCTCCCGGTGACTCATCCGACGATGCCCGTGAGCCCTGAGAGGACGAGACTCTTTGAGATGTCTGTGTTGTCTCCGATAGAGTGCTTGAAAATCTTGAGATTGGCAGCGACGATCGTGATATAGGAGGAGATTCCATAGGCGATGAAGGAGGAGATGTCCTTTTCTCGGGATGAATGAGCGTGTGGTGTCGATCTCCACACTCGTTGCATCGTCTATTACTCCTGCACTGCTTGACGTTATGCCTGCCTAGGCAGTTGTAGCACAGGCGAGATTCTGCGACGACTTTCTCCTTCTTCTGCTGACTTAGAGACTTGAATAGAGGACAGAAGGCGATGTAGTGCCTGTGTCTACAATAAGTACAAGTATTAGAGAGGTCGGTGATAAATGGCATAGGATGCTTTTTAATTGGTCCCCCATCCATTGTCAACTGAGATGATCCGGGAGACTGAGATGTCGTTGCAGGCGTAGTAGCCGCGACCTTTAGGTTTAAGGCTCTAGCGTTGGACCTTGTGGGGGATGATTTGGGTCGTTGAGATGTTCTTTTGCCTTCCTCGTAAGACCTACGAGTCTCGATATGCTCTAATGCTCTCGCTGTGCTAGTGAGATAACTTATTAGTGTTTCTAGTGGTGGGAACTCGCGTGATGTTCCCAATTTTGTTTCCCAGTCCTCGCGAGTTTTGTCATCTAATGCTAATCCCACCTGATGAACTAGGATGTGATCCCATTGATCAACCGGGCATCTTAATGTCTCTAGAGCACTTAGAGATGACGTAATGGTGTTAATAATTCTGTGGAGTGATCCAGATGACCTTTCCCTGATGCGAGGAAGGGCCATCAGCCTATCGAGATGAGCTAGAATTAATAGGCGTTTGTTGTCAAACCTGTCCGACAACCTATTCCATGCTATAGCGAAGGAATCGGCGGATAACTTTAGATGAGATATCACTTTAGCCGCCTCTCCCTCCAAGCTAGTCCTTAAGTAGTGCAACTTCTCAACCTGTGAGAGGTCTGGGTTATTTTTTACCATTGAGGAAAATAATTCCTCAAAGGGTCTCCAGTCTGAGAAGGCACCTGAGAACTTCGGCAATGAGATGTTCGGATTACCGTCCTTGGACGAGATTGTGTCTGAGATATGACTGGCGGTACCTGTTGAGAAAGCTCCTCTATACGCTGGTTTAGTAGCGTAACTCCAGCTAGATATGTATGGGTGGTCGAGTCATAACGATTTTCCTTAAAGTACGGCTGTTCCATTGCCGTTTCTCGAGATTACGATACTATTCGGTCGTGTTCAGCATCGAAATTTTCCCACTCTGTTCGAAGCAGTTCCCTTGTGTCGACAGCGGTAGAGAGGTTCATTGATTTGATGTCTTTAATATTGGCCGTCAGACTTGAGATGGTATTAGCTCGCGCCTCCTGCAGCGCTAGTCTCGCAGCCATGTTGAGGTAGGATTACGATTGCCAAGAGGGAGTATAACGCAGTAGTAGGGCCGCTTCCACTACTTCCCGAGATTATGAGGCGCACGCTACACTCTCCGTGAGTGGGGAGATGACGATAATTCCCGAGTGCTAGTTTCCCGCGCAACCTAGATGTTCCCTAGTGAACCAAAAATGCCAAAACTAAACTAGCACAGACGCAGCACTATCACCCTCGGCTTTGAGAAGATCACTATATAATGATATGTCTGAATTATGAGATGAGATACACACCGCAGTTCAAATTGAACTTACGGTCCCTTGAACTGATTTTTCTGTCGCAGCACAACGTCCAGGGTGCTCAGCAATGCGACAGGGGTGTGCACGACACTTTTCACAAATTTTTAACTCTGTTACACTTACACAAAAAATAACTCTAGATCCGGCTCGAAGGACCAAAAAATGTTTGAGAAATTACTAATTTAGAGAGAGATGCGCGAAGAGAAGATCGGAGAGGACGAAGAAAAAGGATAAGAGACGGACGAGATAGGCAAGTGGACTGTATTATGTTAATTTCTGGTAGAGTTTGTATGTAACGAGATTTATTAAAATTTGTGAACAAAAACAAGTAGAGATAACAAAATTATAATATGAGTTCATTAAATAGTAAATAATAGACTACGCCACGTGTACCGAATATCACGCCACGTGTGCCGGAAGTACGTAGTACGAAAAGTCGTTAGAAATGTAATAATAAAGTTAATATGAGAATAAATAGGAATAATGAAACGAGTAATACATGAATGAGAGGTAAGAACGTATAAAGATACGATCAGAATTAGAGATAAAAAGGTTAAGAGATTACCTGATATGTCGTTAATGAAAAATAGGATAAAGAGATGATCAGTGAGAAAGACACAACACAAGGATGGCCTAGATGAGAAAATAAAAAGAGTAAGATGAGATGGAACGGTGAGAGATGAGAACAAAAAGAACCAATAGGAGAATAACACGCAGAGGATGACGTCACAGGGGACCAATGATCTATTTACACGTTAGGTGGCGTTATCCCTTGATCAATAAATACAATCGATATGTCTTCTTCTCGACGATAACAGACAGCGTCCTAATCATGCTATCTATCATGGATATGTCCTAATCAGCTATCTATATCATGGATATACACAAAACAATAATGAGAGTTATAATCAATTAATATGGAAAATAACTCCAAAAATTGTTCCATGTTGCTCTAAAGTAGTAGAAATAGCTACTTACAATGCAGCTGGAATATTTAATGAAGGTCAAAAGTCGTTATTATACTGTATGAGTCCATTATGTAAAACGAAAAGATGAGATGAAGATGAGATGGTGATGATCGATCTTCTTCTGGATGCAAGGAATAAAGGGCGTTACTATTTAGATAACAGTTTGCCAGGATTAATAGTTAAGAGTACACATATATTTAATCATAGATAAAATCACTTAAACATAAGGATTCAAAATAACATAATCATAAACGTAAGAAATAATAAACCATAAAAGACGTAACACATAAGACATAAGAACTAATAACCACTCAATAAAAACACATAACACTTCAACATAATACGACCACTTAATATCTCGACATAATACCATAAGACTTCTTAATACTTAATCATAATACATAGCTCCAGTGCAATCATAATACTTTTCGAATCGTAATAATAAGACTTTTCGAAGCGGAATCATAAGATTAACTCTTTTTCTTTTCTTATGCATTGGTCCTACCGCCGACGGAGGGGGAAAGGGTACGCAAGGCGGTCCTAGTCCCTTCTCCGAACCATTATTGGTCATCAACCGTCTTTCTTCCAAATCTACGTAACACCTCAGAGTGGGAATGCGTACAAAGCGTTCTCGTAATCTCCACATTCTAGACCACCAGACGTTACTTGATCGGAAGTAAATATTATATTCCTCTCTTAAGAGGACCCTTTCTTACGAATCCTACAGTTCCATAAGTTTCTATTCTATCGTAAAACAAACTAAGATTAGATTATCCTATAGCCTATCCTAAACTAATATTACTCGGTTACAATTAGGACTTTCATTAGGCAACGCAGCTCATGCATATGTCGACAAAGAGGACGCAGAGTGTGTGATGATCTCCGACGCGAGAGCGCATGGGAGCACGCGAGAAGGAAGAATTGCTCGACAACAACACCAGCTGAACTTATTAGAAGCTATCAAAACTACAAAAGGTCCCTTTTATTACCCTGGAATAGATGATACCATTTAAGTTGAAGAAAAAAAATTTTAACTATGTGTAAACTACTTCTGAAACTTTAAACGCGTTTTTCTCAAAACTGTATTTTCAAAGTCCGTGATCTCGATATTAGAAAAATTTGCTTAACTGATCGGTTTCGAATTTTTACACAGTCTTCTTAGATATATTCCTCAGGCATTAAGTAGAAGGAATAATTTTTAAAAAATTTATTACTATTTTTTTGTAATAATTTAGAGCGAAAATTTTAATCAAAAACGCAAACTTTTTTCAAATAGACGCCATATTGTGAAAAAACAAAATTTTTAAAATTCCTTCTTCTTAATACTTGTATTAATCTATCCTTTAAAAGAATCCACCATATTTTTTAATTTCAATAATCCAAGCCGCCAAAATAGAGATCAACGCCATACGTCTTTTTTTAGAGGACGTTCAGGAAATCATCTACAGGAGCGGTGCAGATTAATATTTTTACATTATCGACGGGCTATTGTATTCCCAAAAGTTAGCTCTATTTGAATTACCATCACTTTTGTTTGAGAAATAAAAACTGTTTCTAGAAAAAATTCATGAAAATATATCTTTTTCGAGACTCGCAACTGCTTATAACCCCTTAAATATCCTTTTTCGTGTAAAATTAACAGTCAGAAATATTTTTTCATGTATTGCTGTTTCGTGAGAGTAATCATTCTCATGATGCTTTTAAAAGAATAATAATTAAAATTTTTATTAAAAACACTTTACTTGGGATTGAATTTTTTTTTATGTTATCCAATTATAATTTTCTGTAATATTTAAATATTTTGATCTCGCATTAAGAATGTTCCAAAAGTATTTCTAAGAAAACTATACTGCATGGAAGTTTATTGCGATTTACGTCTGTTATATAAATTTATTAAATTTGATAAAATTTTAAATTAAGCTAGTATTAAATGTTTTTTATTATATAAACATCTATTCTTTCTCTAATCAGGAATCGTATAGCCTACGGATAATACGGAAAATTTTGTCTTATTTGAAAAACATTTAGAAATCAAAGGTCGTCGGAAGCCGTTGGAAAGAATTTTTTTAGACGGAAATACAATGACAATGCTTTATACGTAACAACATTTTAATTGTTAAATAGGTCTTATAAATAAATAATTAAACTTAATTTGAAAAACATTTAGAAATCAAAGGTCGTCGGAGGTCGTTGAAAAGAATTTTTTTAAACGGAAGTGCAAACACAATGCTATCAACGTAAAATGGATTAATAAATAATTTAAATTAGACTTATTCAATTGGCTATATAAACAGCAATTTCAATGAGTAGCTTAGTTTGTCATACGAATTAGTAGCTGATAGTATTGCTCTTGTTGATATATTTTGCAAATATGAAATTGGAAGGCTTGGATGATAGTGCAGTTGTCATCTCTGGAATATCAGGGAAATTTCCAATGAGTGACAATATCAATGAATTAAGGAAAAATCTATTAAATGGAGAAGATTGCGTATCTGAGTCCAATGAAAGATGGAAAATCGGTAAAAATATGTTAAATTATATCTCATACAGAAATAAAATGTAATAATGTGCGTTATTTTTGATTCATTATATAATTATTTTTTAGGTCTTTCGCCTAAAGTACCATTGAGTTTAGGAAAA
>QUOG01000079.1:3565-16393 GCA_010416905.1 Polistes dorsalis
AAAAACTTGGGATCCTATTGCAAAAAAATTAGCACCATTCGATTCAACGTCGTCGACTTACCCTAGATCAATTTCCCCCGCTGTCATCAGAAATTCAGAAATTGGACCCGTTTGTCACATTACGCCGAACCGTGCAGCCCCACCGCATAAGAAAACTATACCCTTTTTTAGCTGGTCACGCTATATATATATATATATATATATATATATATATAGATATATATATATATATATATATATCTATAAGATTAAATAAATAAATGAATAAAAATATAATAATAAGAGAAAAATAATCTCTCTCGGCTAACATTAGCGAATAGTATCGATCTTCAAGCAGGTAGAGGGGAAAAGATTCTTTTATCAACTATATTCTATGTAAAAATAAAAGTAAAAATAATAATAATAATAATAATAATAATAATAATAATAATAATAATAATAATAATAATAATAATAATTGTTATTATAATATGTAATCATTGTGATAGTTATACTGTAAATACGATTTTAAAATACTAATGATTCTTCTTCTTCTTCATTCTTTAGTTTAGGCAAGTTGCCTGTTTCGTAACGACGTTTTTCTGCCTATTGCACTGTTAAATTGTCGCACCATCGTTTTCGTGGGCGCCCCGTACTTCTGCGGTCAATCGGTGATTTATCCCGTGCAATTCTGCCGATTCTTCTGTTGTCCATTCTGCTAATAGACAGAGTGTCGTTTCTATGAGCCGCAAATTTTTTTTACGTTGGGTAGGGAGCTAACCTGATCCAACAACCTTCCTCCTTTTCCCGGGCTTAGGACCGGCAACATGATCGCTGATCTTGATCCGTCCAGCGATCATGCAGGCGGAGTTACTAATGATTCGGTACTTGTAAATGTTTATACAATGAATTACAAATAAAGAAACATTAATCATTAAATCAAGCATTGTTATTAGAGTCTTCAAGCTTACTACAATAATTAAATTTGATCGTAAGATTTATTTTAGTTTAGCGTAGGATTTTTACACGTTGAATATATATAATTTAGCAGAATTCTTATGGCACGTTGTGAAATATATATCTAGATAATAAAAAAAAAAAAAAAAAAAAAAAAAAACTAAAATTTAACATGTGTGTGTATGATTTAATAATAGATTTGTAAGTCAATTATTACATTTGAAAATAAATAAATAATACTTCAAGATATTTTAGATTACGAATTATATCATTCTACTACGTGTTTGATTGACTGGAAACAGCAAGTAGTTCTTGAGAGTTTTTAGTAGCCCTTCATAAAATCTTTTGTTGTTTAATTTCAAAGACTGTTGAGAGTACCATGAAAAAATAAATCATCAGAAAACATGGCTGTTGAAATGTGATAATGATAACTACATAGAAGTAATAATAATTGATTTAACTGCTTCTATTCATAATGGATTACAAGTAAACATAAATTAAAACTATTTAAATAAATTAATCAAGCGAAAAGTTAATTTTCATTACTTACCTTATTTAAGATACCGAGAACAAGTTTTTTAATCTTTGTTTAATTTATAATTATCATTATCAGTTTATCTATATATGTAATTGATAGGGATATTATATTTTACATTAAAATAAAATTTAACCACTGATTGAAAAACTGGCTCTACATTACATAATTATTCGATTATAAAAGTCGTTAGAGAAATGACCCACCTTAAAATTAAATATTTGTTTTTATCAGTAATAAGAAGAAGAAAAAAAAGTTAACGAAGATGCAAGAATAGTAACAATAAAAGCATAATTACTTGAAATTTTTTGCGTACCACCAACGATATCATTTTTAATTACAAAATTATAAAAACTATTGATGTAATTTAGTTTTATGAATATATTGAAAGGATATTTGTTGAACATAATTTACAATTATTTTTTTTGAATCGCATTACTTTTATTATTTAAAACTAATGAATAACTTTTTATAAAAAAACATATAATAATAAAAAAATTCTAACGTTAGGTAGTTTAGTACGTAGAATGTTTGGAATTTGGTGCAAATCATCTAATTCAATCCATTTGTTTTGGATTGTACGAGTAAGAGCCACAAAATGTTCAATGCCATCCCGTAAGGTCGATGGTCGGAATTCAATCACTCCAGTCGGCTAATATTTTTTATTTTCAATATTTAGTGTTATGGGAATTTCCTGCAAATTAATGTCTGATAACTTTTTTTTTTGAAGAATAGTTTGCTTCATAAAAATGATCTATATTTAAAAATAGATAAGAATCAATTTCCAGTATACGACCGGTTACAATTTTTTACAGTTTTTACAATAAAATGTTTCTCTTGTTCGATTTCATTCGAAACACTTTGCTGTAAAAAATTATAGCCATTATCTAATATTAATTGAGCATTAACGTTTAACTAATATTTTTTTGGTTTCAGAAGATTCACATTTCATACATGTCCATTCAGTGATAGATTCATAACATCTCAGAAAACTTTGAATTAATTTATTGACATGACAAAACGATGAAATCTTTTACTATAAAAGTCTGAAGTAGGGCCAAATTCCGCGTATAATCGTAAAACTTTTAGAAATTGAAAATGACTATTTTTACTATTAATAAAATTTTGATAACTTCTAAATTTTAAATATGCAAACGACAAAACTTCCACTATGCAATCAAACGGACAGGTATTGCGAAATGATAATATTAATTTACCAACTTTATAAGATCCACATCTGTTACCATTTTCAATCATTTTCCGTTTTTTTTGTTGCTTTAGACTTGATGGCTACGTCATTGTGATGGAATAACGTTGCTGCTGGAAATCGATTGATGTATTTACCTCGCTTAACCGGCTAGCACGTATCAGTGTTTGAGATATTTTTGCATTTGAGTGGTATTTCAGTTTCACAAATTTTAAATGGGATTGGTTGCTCGTCTACTACTATTGAATAACTATTTTCTTGATTATGTTCATATGAAAAATTTGAAGATAATTTTGGTGTAGAATGAAATTTTATCTGAAATTTAAACAGTTTAAATTAATTTAATTAATTTAACAGATACAATATACTAATTTCTTTACTAAAACACAGCACTCACACTATCGGAAGAATTAACAACAGAGGTAGACTGTGGTTGAAAATCTGATGACATACTTACAGCATTTGATAAAATAATTTCTTTAGATGATTTATGTTTATGTAACGTTTCAGTTTCATTATCATTGTTTCTAAACTTTTTTAATTTTTCCTCTACTCCACTTACAGAAATTTCCGAAAACGTATCCTCAGTAATATTTAGTTCAACAGTTTTGTTAAGTTCATTTTTATTTTTCCAATTTTCTTCACAGTTCAGCACACTATTGTCTATCACTTTTTTAGTGTTATGTGATACTTTTTTAAACATCTGTTGTTTGTCATACGCAACTCTTCCTTCTACCATTCTTGCCGAAATTGTTTTAACATGTTCAATTAAAAACATATCTGCTCGAGTTGGTTGGTGACCTTCCAAAACATTATCTTTAACATACTTAAAATAATTTTCAGAATAGGACGAAGTAGCAATATCATTTTTCGATCTGTAATGTTTTCGCATCACGTTTGTCCAAGATGGAAATTGTTTAAACAACTTAATTAGTTTCTGTAATATTGCTACTGAATAATAAGGGTTAATACCGCCAAACTTTGCAGAATTATTATAATGAATATTGTTAGAAGTTTCTTCTACAAGTTTATCAATATAATTTGATAATTCCAAATTAACAGATGAACTTACAGCCGAAAAATTATCATCTTCTAGGTCCTCATCATGGCAAAATAAATGGATATCACAAAGATTTATTTCATCATAACTACTACTGTTTTTAACTATTTTGTAATCAATAGCTGTATCGTCAAAACTAAACGTTTCTAATTTTTTCAATACCCATTGAATATCATTTTTACATCCATATTTACTTTGACTAATGTTTAATAAAGCTTTTATCATTTTTTCAATGTCCGACAAATTTTCGAGTGTGCTCATTAAACCAATAGCTCTTAGATAGAAATCTTTAATTATAAATGTTATTGATAAAAAACATTTGTGCGTTGACACGCTATGAATCAAATGAGCAATGTCAATCCTTATGTATAATTGTGGCAAAGTTTTACTTTTCTTCATTAAAAATTGAAAACACTTGGATAAATATTCTTTATAAGTCAGGTTACAAAAAGCTAAACATATTGAGTTTTGTAGAGCTGCAGACATATCCGTTACTACATTTAGAGGTATTCGAGCTTTCGATGAAATCCATTCATGCAGCCAAAGTGTCAGGATTCTTGTGTCGTGTCTCTCCGATAACATCTGACAAATTGGAATGATTAGATGATCGATATGTGTGACAATTTGGTATAGAATTATTGGATCTTGTTGATAATCATCGGCAAATGGTATTTTTTTAACTACACTTCCAGTAGCATCTATGGAAACTATCGGGTCAAGTTTAATTAGATCGTTATATAGTTCGATTTGCTGATCAGTCCAATACATAATAAAAAATTTATCATATCCAACTTGTTTAATTACATCAACAAATTCTAAATTATTATGCTTCAAGTGTGTTAATGAGTCAAATAAGTTTTCCTGAATACCATGACGGATTTTCTTCCGTTCATGACGTGTCTGAACAGATACATTTGGGATAATAGGAGCTGCAAAATTACAATACCGTTGATATGTTTCTATGAGCTTTCTTTTGTACTGTTCTCCTTTCCGTAATTCTAATTTTTTTGCAAACTGACGCCTCTGCTCTCCAGTAATACGTCGTTTTTTGGAATGGGGAATGTTTAAAGTATTTGCTGTCTGTATTAGCATGGACACATTTTCATCATCGCTGAAATTAAAAATACACTTTCCAAGAATAGTAGCATGGCATAATTTTTCAGTACATGAGCCTGAAATTTTTAGAATAAATTTATCAATATTATTTTCATTTTCAAAGTACATAACTGATTGCTGAGGAAATTTGAACACGCAAGGTAATTTTTGTGCAGCATATATTAAGTTTGAAACAATAGATTTCCAACCATGTTTTAACGCATAATATTTTTTATCATTGCAATCGATTTTTTCGATTGGTTTAATTTTTAACCATTCTTCTTTAGTAAAAGTTATTTTAAAACTTAAATATTTTTCTTGGGTTTCAACACTTTCAATTGATTCATCATTCTCTGGATGAAAAATGGTTTTGTCTTCATCGGTGTTTGGAAAATTTAAACCTCGCTCCTTTAGATATCGATCGAAAATATTATATCGATTTTGTTTCACGTCAAAATATAAAGCAATTGGTGTTTTTAAATATTTTCCAGAAGGCAGTTTCCAAATTTGACAAATATCTTTCCAAACAGAATCACGCGATGATTTAATTTTACCATCGTCTGTACAGATTTCAAAATTTACCACTCGATTTATAACTTCTACGAACGACACAGCTGCCCAATGCGTCATTATAAAATATTATAAGTTAATAATAAATTATTTAATCACTTGCAGTGGAAAGACAAGCCAGGCAAGTCGTTAGATGATTGTCACAGAAACAAACACGACATGTATGGCACGCGTTGGTGAATTTTTTTTCCCAGAGCAAATGGTTAAATAAATACTGTAGTACTGTAATACTGTAATACTGAATATCATTTGTTTGTGTTAGTATACACTAAGTAGAGAGGAACCGTAAATTGTGATTCCTCCTGAGACGGTTATGGAAAAACTGAAGCAGCTGAGACGTAGCAGTCTTCATCAGCCACTTCTAAGGTATATCCCACCAAGAGCATCGGTGTGACCTTTGAGTGGGGATAGCTGATCAAATACACACTCTCCAAGTTCTAGGAATTGAAATAGGATACTGAACGCGATAGCTGAAGCTATGATGTCTGTCGACGAAGTGATCCCAAACAAATATTCTCTATCTTTTGTAAAACCCTTTGTCAGGTATTTTTATCTTTGTGAGTACGATCAGAATTTTTCGTTGAGATAAATTCTTTTAAGTGTCCCGACAAATGACGGAACACAGAAGGTTCGTAAATGTCCTTAATATTATTTAAATCAGTAATTACAGTTTTTATCTTACTCGTTTTTACTTATTGACGGTTCCAAGTTTAAATTTTACTGTTCTGACGTTTCAACATCTGTAGATTCTTTTGAATCTAGATTGTGATCATTTTAACGAGTTTCTTCATTTGCAGTAGAATTAGCAACATCCTTCAGCTTACATTTGACTTCCACTGAATAAATAGGATTATAATATAACAGCATTTTCCTTTTAATAATATCTTTTCCACGAGGTCGTGAACTATGTTCAACCTTTTTTGAGTAGTTTATAAAATATAATTCATGACAGTGACGTGTTGTTTGGTGTTCACCAGTAACTCGACATAAAAGTCCAACTCAAACAGGCGCGGCAGTTACTCGGAGATTTTTATCCATTCTATTTTCAATGACTTAGACTCAGTTTTAATTTTTTCTCATATTTTCAAATTTTTATAAATTGAGTTGAGCGATAAAGTATTGAACTGAGGAAACGGCTCATTCTGCGATAATCTTGGTAACCTTAAATAGTTTAATTTTCATATTAAAATTAATATCACACCATAAAAATATTAAACTTACTTCTGTGAAAGTTGGTAAAAATTTGGAATCACTGATCCTAGACTTTATTTCCTTCAAGTTAGAAGTAGGACAACCTACTAGTATGGACTGGATCTGAAAAATAAACTTCTTGAAATTATAAAAATTGTACTTCTCTTTAAAATTGTTATGAAAAACAAAACAAAAAATAAATAAATAAACAAACGTTCTTACTAACGAATAAAGATTATAAAGTTTTGTATTGGACAAAACTGAGCTATTTAAAGCAACTATGATTTTTTCTATCTTCCATCGTCACAGACATTAGAAAATATATCATCATTGTTTGAGTAAATTGACAACCCATACATACGCTGGCTTATTATGAAGAAATAATTCGAATGGATATATCCTCTGTAATTAAAAAACTAATTATTAAATGCCTACGTAAACAAAAATTATTTTATAAATAAATCTTTTCAAACCTTATGTCTCTTGTAGCATGTCGTTTATTGGAATAAAAAATTGAGAGTGTTGGCTGATGACTGTAATCGTGAGCTATAAATTTACCACTTGGTAAAATTAATTTAATATATTTATTAAGCATATGTATAGACCTTACACTGCTTTTCTAATTTTCCATCATATTCCTGTATATATAAGTAAATAATAATATTAATGTTAAAATATATAAGACGTAAATTTAACTATTTACCTTAACACATTGCTGACCGGCAACTTTTCTTAAAATTTACCTCATGTGCCCGGGCTATTGTTTTGAAAGCGGATCTGGAAGTAAAACAATATAAATAAACTTTAATAAATATTATTTATTATTCGACTCGTAATATTTCTTTTTCGTATGATAAAAAGTATAACAATCACCTACGTGTAATGGTACACCACAAATTTTGCAAATATATCGGGTTTCGCTCCATTTTCCTTTCGAAGAAGGAAATCAATCACTTAGACAATCAGATGAAGCATCTGCGTATACTTCAGTAAAAGGTTCTTCTTTGGTGCGTTCGGTCATCGTTGAAATTTTTTTTACAACTAAGAACGAAACTTGGCCAGTCTTATAAGTGAGACACAACTCGAGGTATGCAGACCAAATAATTACGCTACAAGATTTCCAACAGTACACCGTGAAAACAATGAAGATGAGGTAAAAACTTATCACGAGTTAACTCGTGACCGGTCAGTGATGCGTTAACCCTCTATGGGTCGAATTTGTCCTTCCGGTATCTTTATTGCTCTTCCGCAATAAAACTAGTAAACATGATCAGAAATTGTTCGCTGCAATAAATTCCTCAACTTGTTCTGACATTTGACGGAACACACAAGCTTTATGCTACATATACAGAAATGTCTCTTAAAGGCCATTGTTACTTCAAAGTAACAGAACTGTATCATAAAAAAAAAAGTAACAAAATGATATTTGAATTGAATTTGTTTACAATTTATTTAGCGATAATTATCGCTTAGAACAAAATTTATACCAATCAGTTATTAATGATATACGTGTTTATTTAACCTGATAATATTTTTGAGACCATTATAAAAAGCAATCTATTATTAGTTAAGGTATGACAGCCTTTCTTAATTATTTTTTAAGACACAATTTAAAACTATATTTTTGAAGTCATATAAGTATGTTTATTAAAAAAAAAGGAACACTTTTTTTAACCTATATGCCTGATATTTTTGTTTTTATCCTTCTCCCTCTTTAAATTCAGTTGTACCATACTCAGATGTCAAAAAACTCTAATCTTGCACTTGGAATATGGGTATGTTCTCATATAAAAACGAAATAGTACACGGGTGCCTTATTATTTTTATATCCCATTTGTATACATGGAGTTCGTGCTCTTTGTGTAGTCTCTATTGTTGATACTTTGGAAATCAACTTTAAATATATCCCCTGCAGATATATCAACTTTACTTTTATTGTTTTTCAAAGTGTGCTTGCACCTTGAATTTGTGGTTGAGCATGCGTATAATGTATCTCCCACTCATTACGTCGCCATTTCATAATTATTCAAAGTGTAATAATTATTTTCAATTAATTACGATAAATAAAAAATATTTAATAAAATAAAGTTGAAGAGCCGGACAAACAAAAAGTAGGCAATTGATTGAAAACAAAAAACAATAGAAAACTTCATTGCTTTGTTTAGAAATGAGAAAATCATTTATGTGTTTTCAATTATTAATAACTAATTAAATAATTAATTAAAAAAGTTAGCAATTATGGATTTTGAATTAGCAAGTAGCTAGCAGTTAAATACGCTTATTCATTTTTTTCGGCTGTTAAGGTTCTACGCCAACTTTTTAATGCTGGTGAGAGTGGCGGCGCTAGTTGTCGCGTAGGATGTAGTAGGAATTTTCTTATCGACAGCAGGCTGCTTCAGATGTGTATGGCGAGTACTGAATAGTGAAGGGTAGAGGTGGAAAAACCGTTTAACAAGATAATATATTTTTGATTGATACAAGATAGATAACCATAACTTAATGTTTTTGAATTTGCACTTTTGAACTTTGGTACCAGCTAGCGTGTCTAGAGACTTTTTTATTTTAGTACTGCTAAGTGCCGCGCCTTTCGCTGGCGCTTCGGTGCGGTAGCGCTCTGACGCGTGTTGCGTGTCCGCCACATGTGTTCATTAACAGTGTCATCTTGGGACAATTTTGTAAATACTATCTTTATCATTGCTTTTATGTTTCCGGTCTTTCAAGTTAGAAGAATTGGATTGTATAGTTTTTTTTTTGATTATTTCAGTTAATTTTTGCTTCAGTTTATGAATTAACATTAGATTTAATTCTGTTACGTGAAATCATAACGTGTTTATTATAAAAATAGTGTAAAGAAGTAATATAATATTTGAATTACTTTACAACCAACAAACGTTTCAAAAATGGTAAGATATTGAGGTTAAGTAACATCATTTTATTTCAACAATAATATCTAGTTTAATTTTTGTTATTTATGTATTTCATTAATATCATTAAAAATTACTTGTTTCTCTTCGTATTATGAATGTCAATATATAAACATAGCCTAAGATTTTTATTTATAATTTTCTAAATTAAACTTTCACATTTTTAAGTTTTACCATGGTAAAAATAATACACAAGACTATTTTATGATAGTCTTCATATATGTAATTCATATATGCATGTACATGCAAATATACATGTTTATGTAACACATTTGTATATTTTATTAAACATATTAATCTATTGTATTTTCCAGACGATTGGTAAAAATAATAAAATGCTTCAGCATATAAACTATAGGGTTAGAATCATTCTTCAAGATTCAAGAACCTTTATAGGAACATTTAAGGCGTTTGATAAGCATATGAATCTTATTCTTGGAGATTGTGAAGAATTTCGTAAAATTAAACCGAAGAATACGAAACAACCTGAAACTGAACAAAAACGCGTTTTAGGTTTTGTACTTTTGAGAGGAGAAAATATTGTTTCTCTTACTGTAGAAGGTCCTCCACCTCCGGAGGAAGGATTGCCTAGAGTTCCTATTCCAGGCGCTGCGCCAGGTCCTGGTATAGGACGACCTGCTGGTCGTGGCATGCCTGCGAGTATTGCAGGAGTACCTGCAGGTTTACAAGGACCGGTTAGAGGCATTGGTGGTCCATCGCAACAAATAATGACACCTGGTGGTAGAGGTCAAGTTTCAGCGCCACCACAAATGCATCCAGGTGGTCCTCCACGTATGCCTGTAAGTGGACCACCACCTGGTATGATGGGACCACCACCAGGGATGATGGGTAAAATAATAGTTTTATTTCATTTGTTCATATACATTTATCTTATATTTGTTTAGATCTACTTTAAGGAAAATAGAGCACGCTATATATTAATTCATTATAGGAATGCCACCTGGAATGCCACCAATGGGAAGAGGCGGCCCACCAATGGGACCACCAGGAATGCGTGGCCCACCACCTGGTATGATGCGTGGAGGTCCGCCTCCACGTCCATATTAATAATGATACTTTGTACATTATTAATTGTATTTTTTGTCATCACTAGTAATAATAAAACTATATTTGTAATGTATGTATGTATGTATGTGTATGTGTATGCTGTGTTTACTGTGGTATTTGTTATCTTGTACAAAGGATATAGTTTATTTAAGTTTTCTTAATTATTCCTAATATATATATCACAAAATTAGTTAGTTCATTATTTTCAGATATAACATAAAAGTACATATTCAAAGAATCTAACTTTTTCAGCATATTGATCTTATGATATTTGAGGATGGACATTCCAGAGTGCTACAAATGTTTCGGGAAGGTAAAAAGATGTTCCAGGATGTATATCATCATCTTTAGTTACATATTCTTATTTATATTACTTAGTTTGCTTTATTTTTAAGAAGTATTTTAATTTTTTGTTTTTTATATATCATTTCTTTCAAATTTCATATTTACACTTTACACTGTTTTTACAGCACTGCTGCTATAGTTTTATGCATGGCATATGGCAGGTTCTTACAACCAAAATTTAATATAAGATGTACTATTAAGATCACACACACAAGAAATTCTACTTCATCTGATATAGTTATGTGAATATGAAATATATGGTTACTTTTAAAAACGTGTCTATGTTCATGTGTGCTCTTAGATCATGTATCAACTACAATATATAAAATAATCACAACCAATTTGTTTTTATAATAATAATAATAATAATAATAATAATAATAATAATGACGATATAATAACAATAAAATAATAATTATACTAAAAAACTGATGTGTATTAATATACTATATAATATACTATATAATAAAATATAAATATTTTCATCTGTGCACTGGATGTATCACTTGTTTGTATAAAAAATAAAAAAAAAAGGAACATGCAAGTCACAATAGTTTCTGTATAATGGCAATAACTTTGCTTTAACAATTATTTGCACCTACTTCTTTATATTATAAAAAAATCAGTAAAACTTTTTACTTGATCTTACTGTGTAATTAAATTATTTCACAATTTATAATTTTAATATTTAAAAAACAATATGTAACACATATATATATGTGTATACATATATATATATATATATATATATATGTGTATATATATATATATATGTTCTAACAATTATTATTATTGGACTGAAAGTATGGTATATACGTATATTACATTTTTTCATTTTTAATGTATTAAAATATCTTATGAATTGAACATATATAATATATATATTGAACATATTGAATATATATATATATATATATATATATATTCTTATAAAATGTATGTTCTCGAAACTATAAATCATCACATGAGCCTTTTTTGTATTATAGCATTGAAAAAATGTATTTTCGAAATTAATTTGCTACTACGAATCACTCGGGTTTTTTTTGTAGGTAATAGATATCGAATTGTTTTTATTTTCCGGGATATGATCACCATTTTCCACCAGGCACTCAAAATTTTCTAAGTTAATGTCAGTCGATTGAAATCCATTTTCAAATATATTTGCATTCATTTCCATACTGCAAAGAGAATCTTCCCTCTGTAGGTTATTTGGAGAATTATCTAAACATAAGATAATATGCCTCTTTTTAATCTTATACAAATATCATCCAAAAATACATACAAGGATTTATTGTAAATTATAAAAATATAAACCACTTATATAAAATAATTAAATGCGTATTACAATATAAATGGAAAACAGTTTTTTACAATAGCACGCTAATAATGATTTTCTTTTTTCTTTCAAATAACGATATATTTAAATCATAATAAAAAGTTCATTCGCTTGATACCAAAGCTTACCTTGAGTAAATGGTTTAAAATATGTACGGTCTTCTTCATTTCTCTTAAGTTTTTTAAGATTCGTAATATTTACTACTTGAGAATTAACTTCTTTGCAAACTTCTTTAGATTTTCTATCAAACAAATATTATCAATCAATAAAGGAATTATAACAATGAATTTTTCACTTTCTCTTGATTAATTATAATTGTATTCTTACCTAGATACTGTTTCCTCTAATGTATTAACTGAACTGTTAATTTTGAAAGAAGATCCAGTATCTTTTAAATGCACTTCATTGTTATCTTTTTCCTGTAATAAGCGACTACTTATACTCTTATATTGCCATTTTTATTAAATAAATTCATTATTATAGTGAAGAAAAATATTGGATTATATTTATAACAATTATTATTATTATTATTATTATTATTATTATTATTATTATTATTAT
>QUOG01000079.1:16403-38565 GCA_010416905.1 Polistes dorsalis
ATTATTATTATTATTATTATTATTATTATTATTATTATTATTATTATTATTATATTATTATTATTATTATTATGTAATAAAAAGTGAGATGTGCTACGATGCTGTATTTACATATAGTTTACTTTTCTTCCTGCAAAGGGTACATGAACAATGTCTTACGACAAATTTGATAGAAAATAGAAAATTTATATGGTAAAAGAAAAAACTACATTTTTCAATAGAAAACAAATATGAATACATATTAAATTTGTATACCTTTATATTTGTTTTCATAGTTTCCACATGCGTAGCTGTTAACATTGTTGGTGTTTGATTGCAATTATCTAAATTAATAGGATGTGGTAAAATGTTAACCGTACTTGAATTTTGTTGATTAGCTACCGATAATTTCTTTCCTCCCATTATTACTTTACCTAATACTTCCTAAAAAGAATAATAAATTGTTAATTTTATTATGTGGTTATTATAAAGAAAAAAATTAATTAAGGATTTAATTACAATAAGATAAAATACCTTGCCTGCATGAGACAGCATTATGCCTTTGTTACTTCCTTTTTGTATTACTATTACATTAGTCTTAGTTGTTAATTTTTTATTAGGATGATTAGTTATATTTACAGTTTTATCAGAATTTAATGTCACACGCTGTAAAATAAATATAACTATATCTATGTATCGTGTACATATATTGGATGCATATATGTATAAATATATTTGGAATAGTCTTAATGCATACCATTTTAGCAGTAGATTGATTGATAATCGCAACTGGCAATTTTTTACATGCTAAAGTTGTTACCACAGATTTAACACTAGGTGGACCAGGACCGCTTGATACCATAGTTCCAGGAGCTGTAAATCGTGCACAAGCTATAAAAAATTATATTACTTAATATAGGAAAAATTAACTATATATGTATATACATATAGTATTCTTCAATTTTATAAATACATACTTGATATAGCAGATTTAATAGATGAAACAGTTTTCACGTTAGCTTGCACTGTCGTTGGTAAATTTTTAACACAAGGATTTAAATTTGCTACCTCTGATTTTGTAGTTGGTGCTATAAAATAAATACAAAATATATCGTTATCATATAAAAAAGAATTAATAATTATTAGAGAAAATTATATATATATTAAAAGAATTATTAAGAAATAATAAATAATTATTAGAAAAAATAATATATACTACCTAATTGTATATCTTGATTTTCCGATTGTGTGTCACTATTTCTGATGTGTGATAAACTATCTAATGTTCCAGTATTTACTGGTAATCTTGTATTAATTTTATTTTGTACTGTTGTTTTATCTTTATTCTTGGTGGAATTAGTTGCACAAGTAGTAACTTTTGTATTACAATTAATGGTTGAATGAACGGGTGCCAAAGTATTTGTACTCTCTGATAGTACATCCTTCGAAGGTGCTGTTATAAAAATATACAAAGAAAAAAAGAAATAAATATTAAATATATACATATATATAAATAGATAGATAGAATACTTAAAGAAAGATAGCTTAATAAAGATAAAAAATATTGTTAAACCTATTAGACTAGATCCTGCACACATCATAGAGAGTGGGATAAGAGTAACACCTTGGTGCTGTGAAATCGTTGTTTCGCTTTGCTCCATTTTAGGTTCGAGTAATGTTTCATTTTCATTAGCATGATTCAATGTTTCCAATGAATTAGAAGATAACACCAATACCTGTATAATTATATGACTTTTTATATTTATATGATTGAATCAACCTTAATCATGCAAATAGTTGGACATTGCTTGTAAAAGATCAGATTAAAATATATAAAATAAATAAAAAAAACCTTATTGTGTGGTGGTGAAAACGAAGAATTATCTTGTTTGGTAGTGTTAACTTGCTGAATATCTTGGTATTTAATTTTTATAGGCCTTTTTTCTTGATCCTTATCGATATTTAGTACCTATAATATAGTCTTTGCTTTATTTTCACCATTTTAAGGATAGGTAACACTTAAAATATTATTATAAAACTGACAGACACCTTATTTGTTTCGTGTATGGATCTTTTTCTACAGTTGATGGTTGCTTGAGCATTACATGATCCTGCTTCAATTGATGATATTTTTTCAATTTTCAAACATATCTTGGATTCATCTAGTACATCTGATATAAAATAAACATTTGGAGATTAATGAAAAATGTATAAGTAAAAAATATGAATTTAAAAGACACTCCAAATAATAATATTACACAAAAAACTAACAACTGACCAGTTTTTTATGGTTGTACGCAATTACGACTTCTTTACAATTTTCATAACAAAAAGAAGTAGCATAATATTAAACAAAGGAAGGTCAACTTTTTTAATGGCTTCACCAAAATAAAATGGATAGAACAAAAATGTATCCATAACTACATCACCATCCCAAGATCATATAATCTTGAGATTAAAGATTTTCTACAAACTGTTAAACAAAAAAATTATTTTGAAGTAGCAATTCTAAGCGGAGTAGGCTTCATGTTAATTCTTTCATTTTAAAAAAAAATAATATAATCCATTCGACATAATAGACCACCTTTATCTTCATCCTTGTTTTCTTCGACTGGACTATTGTCATTCGCACGCGTCGTTGCAAATGATAGACTGTTTGCTAACATTGTAAAAGCATTTCGTGCTTTCAATCTAGGTAAAAGTGGAGTTGAACGACGGCCTTCCATGATCCAATCTATGGCAGTATTTGGTCCGTTTAACCTGTTTTATATTAAATCAATTATATTTACTACATATTACTAAGACAACAAATTCAAATAAATAGATACATACTGCTCGGCTATCATTGCGAGTTTCTCATCGTTAACAGCTCTACGTACTTCAGCACGATGTCTTTCATTAGATATATGAAGAATTTTAGCAAGTTCTTGCAGTAATCTTTGTTTGCTACTAGTTAAAAGTCCTTGAGCACGTAACACCGATACCATATTTCCATAAGCATCTAATTCTGTACAATAAAAAATTGCATTAAATCATTATATTCTTATACAATTGAATACATTTGGAATTTTACTAATAATTTGATAATTTTCATCATTGAAATATTTACAATTCAATGCCATAGTAATATTACAAATATTAAATTAGAGATTCGTATATATGTATGTATAATTAACATAAAATATGAATATAACATGTAGTACAATAGAAAAAATTCCCAAGAAATCTTCTTCATAAGTAAAATGAAATAAAACAAAATTCTATCATTCTCAATCATGAAAATCATTTTGTGCCATTTAGCTATTTAACGTTGAAATTAAAGTAATTTGTTGAATAAAAATAAGACAAAAACGAGCTAAAAATTAAAGCATATTCATTGAAAAGGGAACAAATTATGCTAAGATAAAATACAGACAAACGGGTTTATTAATTATTACTTATTAAAGAAAATAGTTATTTTTATTGTAATCTTACCTAGATAGCGTAAACATTTTCTACACTCATCCCGTGTCATTTCACGTCGTATCGATGAATAAACTCTGTTATCCATATTGACGTACCTTATATTAGACTTTTTAAACAATTCAAATACATTTTCTACATTTTGTACTTCGCTGACAGAATCATTGAGGCTTTCACGTATTATTATTATCATTACACATAGAGAGATTTAGAATTTACAATACTAGGGATATATCATTTGACTTTTGTTGGAGATTGGTAATAAACATAAGCCACAGAAACTATTATTTCAAGAATTATTTACTTGATTTCTATATTATTACGTTATTAAGTATCAAAATTGATTAACTGTTTACTATTTTATTATTATTTTTAAACATTATAATATATTAATTAATGTAAAAAAAGTAAGGACAATAAAATTCAATTCAAAATTGGTGGTAATAATTAGTTCCATTTTTCAGTCAAGAATTTACAGATGGCGTTATTATAGATTTACGTTAAAATTTTACCCCTCGCTACAAACGTTTATTTTTCAATAATAATTACTTATTATTTATAGAAAAAAAAGAAAGAATTATCTAATTTCATATATTCCAATTTATAACAACGATTCCATGTATATATACAAAACAAATTTCAAATTGGTTGAAGAAAATATTTATTGAAATGATAGTTATCGAAATTTAAAAAACAGAAAAGAAAGTGTGTGTATATGTGTGTGTGCGTGTGTGTGTGCGTCTGCAGGACAAGGAATCTGTTCAATTCAAATAGTGAAAATATTAAATTGAAAAAAATAAAACATGTGATTAATATAGTAATCAATAAAACACAAAAAGTAAAATAACTTTATTGTTAATCTCTATGTTATATAAATTTATTTAAATCTCATAGAAGTTGAAATAAAATAAGAATACATTTTTTTTAGGTTAAATAGAATAACAAAATACATGAATACACGATAGAAGAAATAAATTTATCTAAATATTTCACAGGATATAAAATAATCTACATATATGTATACACATTTTTGCCATAAATTTATTATGTAGCAAGTTTCCAATCTATGTTTTGTAGTCTATGGAGGTCGGTTGAACGATCGAATGTAGTATGTCAGTTGTAGCGACGACTCCGCACGAAGTTTGTGTAGTTTAAAGGCACATATATTATATAACATAGGCGCACTTTTTCGTATAATAAGCAGTCAAAGTAGAATTAATTAAGCAAAAGAAAATAAATTGATAAAAAATTTAAACAAAAAAAAATTAAGGCAAAAGATTAAACAAATTAAATAAATAATAATTTTATTATACATATATCCAAAAATATATATATATATATATACATATATATATACACGTATATATATATATATATTTATATATATATATAACATATCCTGCAATAATGCCGCGTTCATTAGCCCACTGGAAAAAAGTCGTATTCTTAAATATTGTACAATTATTCTCACGTAAGTTATATAACAATCCAATAAATTACATTTTAAAAAAGCGTATATTATCATTTTCATAATATTAAATATCACATTAAGTGTCTTCATTATATTCTATGCAATGTATCTAATCATTTTATTTGATGAATAAAAAAAAAAAGGAAAAAAAAAAAGAATAAATTAAATCGAATAAAAATGATAAAAATAGAAATATTGACGAGAAAATTGTGACTATGGTCTCACGCATTATTATCATATTTATAATTATAATTTATCGAGTTAATTTCTTATCAGATTGCATGTTAAATATCTCGTTAGTTAAGTTTATTTAAAATCTGTTTAATTTTGAAAAAAAAAAGATAAAAATAATGTATTTCTCACATAGATATAATTATTGATTGAGATGTAACAACCATTTCATCGATGTAAAAGAAACTCTTTATTTGTTAGCTTGCGTTAATATTTCTATCGTAAAATTATAAAATTAAAGTAAATAGATATGTTTTATTGTTTCCACAGAGTATCTTGATTATCTTTTAATAATATCTAATATGTATTACTTACGTACGTAACACGCGTTTCCTGTGATCGATACGGTAACACCTCCCAGCAACAGGACACCACCGCAAGTCGTTATAATCCACCTAGACATTATATTTCATCAATGAAAAAATTATCTTATTTTTTATTCGATTATAACAAGATTATCGTCATCTTTTAATCGACATCGATTTGTATCTAAAAAAAAAAAATACAAAAAAATCGTAAAAATATAATAATGATTTCTTTGCGATTACATTGATGCATCAAAAATTAGACAAATTCGACCCTAATTATATCGAAAATATTTCTCTACTTTTTTCTCTAGGCATATATATAAATAAGTATTTTTATGAATGAAATAATATTAATTCATAATTTATCATTAATAATGATTAAGATAAAAGATTGAATGAAGTTTGTGTGTATAATAAATAATATTTTTTCTAGATGCAACTTGTGTGGTGCAGGTGCAATTAATTGCACCACGTTACGTTAACCGCAGCAGTACGGTAACGCTCTACTGTAATCACAGTGTTCCAGAAGATGAACTATATAAAATAGAATTTATAAAGAATGACGAGAAAATATTTCAATATATAAAAGAGAGAAATCCACCGTTCGTTATACCACCCCTATACGGTACAGATATGGAGGTGAGGAAAAAAGGACTTAAAAAAAAAAAACTAAATCAAAAATAAAAAAAAATATATATTTTTTGGTTTCTTATTTTTTGTTATTTAATCGTTGTTTTTTGTTGTAATACAAAATTATGTTTTCTTTAGTATTCGGAAAATGGCACGACAATCAAACTAAAGGACGTTGATTTGGCAGTGTCCGGTATATATTCCTGTGCAGTTTCTACTTCAACTCCCATTTATACAAAGCCTTCCGATAATGTACAAATGAAAGTGATAGGTCAGTAGATACATAATAGAATGAACTTCTCTATTCAGTATACTATATATATATCTCTGTAGTATACTGTATTTATAGTATATTTCTATGTAGTACACAATATCTATAGAACACTTGCACGTAGTGTACTTGAATAATAAGTAATGTTAGAATTTTTCACAATAATTTATATTTAAATTAATAACATTAGTAATTTTCATTGAATATATTTAACCCTTTGCACTCGAGGCCTTTTTAACCAAATTAAGTAGACATTTTACAGGTACTTTAAAAACATTTATAAACAAACAAGCGTATAGAAATAATAAAATATCATCAGTTTATTCATTTATATGTCGAGAAAAACAAACTTTGATAAATACTACATTCTGTAATTAGTTTTGGTTGAGTTGACATTGTAAATTGGCCGGGCGCCGTATCGGTGCCGCTCGAGTGCAAAGGGTTAATATATTTTTTTTTATATTAAAAATTCTAATTAAATATTTTAATAATAGGATTTAATATACTAAAGTAACACAAAAATAGTAATATATTTATATGAAAAATGTTGATATTAAATATATTACAGTATTATAATAGTATGTTTTGTGTTAATAGTACCACAGACTGAGAATCCGATGATTACGTTCGAAAAGAGCGTTTATGTGATCGGTGATTATTTAGAAGCAAACTGTTCGTCCTCAGCGGCGTTACCTGTTCCTCATTTAACTTGGTTCATAAATGGAAAAGAGGTATCAGCACACAAAACATGCGTACACGTAAACACGTATATTTACACAGTATGTAGGTAGGCGTAAGTGCTCATCCATACTACTTACGTATATTCACATACATACATATCACGTACATATACACGTATATACGTATACGTTACATCTATACGATTAAATGAATCGATAGTGTTTTCTCTCTTTGTGCATGATTGAAGTACATACATATATATATACATACATACACGCATATATACATACAGGCATACATGATAATAATTCGTTGATTTAAAAATAACTCTGTATACTTCCTCAATCAATATTGTTTTCTAATCCCTCTTGTTTTCTTCATTTTATCTATTTTTTTTTCTCATATAATGCAAATATGTATTTACTCATATTATCTTAATTATTTAAATGCTCAGATATATTCTGAATCACAATGTTAATATTCATATGAACATGTCACAATCGACATACACACGAACAATTTTGATATTGCTATTATTATTATAATTATTATTAATATTATTCACGAGCGTTATTTGTGTTGCTCAATGATATGCACGCGTACGTGCGCGAATAAATACCACACGTAAACATGTTCATTTGATGTGTATTTCTGCATGTATTTATTATATTTGTAAATCGGTGTTTTGTGTAGTTATAGTCATTGGAAAACGATCCCACTAGTGCAGTATTTTTCGATCGATGTGGGTCATGTGCGAAGACTTTCGATTCTTGAGACGTTTCATGGATCACAACTGGCTAAATGGAAGATGGGAAATGACAATGTACACTGCAAGCTTTTCATCAACCCTCGATTGACCTCTACTTTAAGAGCTTATACCTTTTACTTTGAGGAGGATTGACATGGAAATCGTGAAAACACTGCACTAGTGAACTCTTCATTTTACGCTGATAGCACTGCAGGTATAAGCAGATCCACTTGAGATTTACTTTATTGGAGAAGTGTTACATCCTGCAGATCATCCACGCTGTCTACGCCTAAGATTGGCTCTGAGTACGAAATAACTGGTATTATCATTTTATAGCACGTAGTGAGAATTATTGTCTTATAATTTTATAATGGGTAGTGACGAAAAGAATTTCCTATATAATTTTTATATTTTTATTTTATTATACTTATTCTTTTTTGTTTTTTTTTTTTCAATAATCTCCACTATAAGTAGAATCGTAATTATTTAAATATTATCCTTCAACGTTTATTTCTTTATATTGTGATTTTTTTTACAGTTTCAGATTGACATAGTTTTGTCTTAAAGAAAAAAACAAAATAAACGCACAGTATATTTATTTCAATTTTTATCAAGTATAATCAAATAATAGATTTTACGTTCATATATTATAAATTGCGAAGAAATTTATTAAGAGCTAATATGGCATAATAGAAAAAGTTTATGCATCAGTATTATTTCACAATACCTTGTATATGAAAAGGGTATGTCAATAATATTGCACTCTTATTAAAATGCACTTCTTTAAGAAAAATATTTGTATTGTAAGATAGAAAGAAAATGAAAAATAAGACAATTTTTTATTTCTTTTTAGTTATCATTTGTAAGCATCACAATCATAAGGAAGGCTTTCAACGTGAATTAAAATATTGAATCAAACTTTTCTTCTCATATATTTCATCAAAATAGGAGAGTGCCTATAAAATAATCACAATGATTAAAGACGACAATGAGCGAACTATAAATAGATGAATTTTCTTAGGATATTTAAGCTACAAAACATGACAGAAACATTTATTTGTAATGTAATTCAATTTCATACATTTATTTTTATGTAACAATATAAATTTGAATGCTAGTTTCGAAGACAAATTAAAATACACTAAATGTTTGTGTTTTATAACAGTCAAATTAACTGCACTTAGAATACACTATATGTGTTCTATTGTTTTTAGATCTTGGGCGTAGTAAGTACTTTGTGCTTGCATTTGTAAATTTTGTAAAAATTCAGTGAATTCAGAGTGCAATGTTTTTATACCTAATATCATTTATGAATTAAAAATAAGGTTCACGCTTTGTTTAATCATGCTTTACACCTTCTTGTATAATATCATAACATTGGCCATTGTGGATGCAGAGACCCTTGGAATATTTTGACCAGTCACCTGTGCGCACACCTCAAGACTGCACATATGCGAATCTTTTTCTTGGACTTATTTACATCACCTTTAATGCAATCGTAGGACTCAAATAGTTTTAACGCACAATGTCTTGGGTTTCTTCATGTTTTCCTTTTCTTCTAACACGGTCTGTCTAATAGAACAAGCACTACTATTAATAGCACTTTAAATCACACGCTACAACAAGCATGTTGTTTCAAAAGGTACGGCACATTACTAAAGAAACCTATCAATATTTCTTTGTTCTCCGATCAAAAATATTAATTTGAAATTTATTAACTAATAATGTATTTTGTAATATAGGTGGATGTCACATTGGTACATCATTATCCTCATACTCATCATGATCAATTACTATCTGCAACTGCTAAATTAATGGTAAAAGTATCTGAGTTACATGCTGGAAATAATGGATATTTGGAAATTAGTTGCCATTCTACTATACCAGATTATCCTATGAATCATGAAGAGTATGCTGATATTAGGAAGAAGACAGTGTCAAGTAATTATATATCGCATATGAATTATTTTTTGTTTCTTTTCTCTACAATATGTGTATATATTTTATTTGCTAGATATTGTATTTTTTTTCTCATGTTCATTAATTGTTTGCTATTTGTTTCAGTTCAAATTATCCTAACACCAGTACCTTCATCTTTTGCGGTCAGGAGCATGCACGAATTAGCATTGGTGACAATGTCGTGCATAATCTGTGCAAAGCGCACATTAATTTCTTAATATACGTCAATTTATATATAATAAAACTGTATAAAAAAAAGAATATGCGTAAGTAAAACTAAAAAAAAAGAGAAAAGAAAAGAAAAGAAAAGAAAAGAAAAAAATGAATATACGAACGAACAATCACGTTGTCTTCCTTGATTATACAGAAATGCAGGGTGCAATGATCGTATTATGTTGCGAAGCTATCATTCATAGACACGATTTTCTCGTGCAGCTATTTTTTACTAATGCTTGAAATTTTATGAACTTCATAAGTGATTTATCTCTGTAAACGTGTTTTTAGATTAGAAATATAACTCCTTTGTGTAATAAGGTTAAACAAATAATTGATGTTTCTACAATCAATATTAAGGAGAACAATACAGTGATTCATACTAATAACAATCTCACAGAAAGCTAAATATTTAAAAAAAGTCCAAAAGAGTAACTAAAAAAATAAATAAATAAAAGAAGAAATATAGTAAATGTATTTTGTTAAAAGTAGAATGTATATAATATGTTTTTATTGATGGTATATTTTATCATTTACTTTCGAGGATATATTTATTCAGAAAATAATTCAAAGTATATATACAAGAGAAACCATTAAATATATATAATAACTCTTACGATATGTTTTATCCAGTCAAATTATGGTGTGTATAAATGTTTTTTATTTAATGAAACTATATATTATATTCGGACGACAAGGATAAGTATTAAGAAAAAATGTCCATATATTTAGGAATTAGCATTGGTTGATGTGTATGAAATGGTGTTATATAAATTATTGAAAAATTCTATCAAGTAATTTAATACCTTATATTTTCCATTATCATAAAGAAAACCAAATTTAATTAGATTATCCTAATTCGCGATGTTGACAATTTTTATAAATTATTTTAGATTGTTAATAATGTGATATAATATATTTTTCGTTTTAAATTAAACATCGGATAAAAATAACCTACAAATTGTATTAATCTTAATTATTCGAAAGAAATAATAAACACAGACAATTATCAAAATATGATTAAATAATTAAATAGATAATTATACAAATAATGAGATTAGTGTATATATCGATCGATAAGAAAAATATTATTTAAAAATTCGCGCGTAAATGAGTCTACTGTTCGAACATTTCCGAACATTTCCGAACATCTCCGATCGATAAAGGAAGTGTTAGTCTGCTGTTTAATGTGAAGCTTCGGATAAACGCGAGAATTTAGAATAAACTGTCCTAATCGTTTATAGTGAGTGTTAATATTTTACTTAGATAATCAAAATTTCTTCTGTCAATTTTTTTTATTAAAATGAGTTATAATGAAAAAAAAATCATTTAATTTAATTGTGCTAATTTATATATTATAAATTTACAGTCGCGTTAATGATTGAAATAGTTTCGTTCTGACTCATATTGCGTTATAAACATTATTTATGTAAACGTTCTTATATCTATATAAGATAATGTATTTACGTACATACAATTTTATCTATATACAAATTTAAACTGAAACGTTTAAATGGTTTAACGTATATATCCTTTTACATTTCATGAATGTTCTTTTTGTTGCTGTAGACCCACCTGTTGGATATTCTGACACCTGTTTCCAATTCTTTGAACTTCCACAGGTAAAGACATAATCTTTGTTCATAAACTTCGTTTTTTTTTTTTTAAATATATATTTTTCGCTTACACATATGTATTATATTTTTCAATTGAAAACAAATTAAATTGTATTATGTGTGTGTGTGTGTTTATGTTCATACGTTATGTTATATATAATAAATAATGTACTATTGAGTTGTTAATATTTTTTTTATGGAAAAATATCCTTGCTTAGATATTTCTTTGTATTATATGGGTGATATGACAAAAAAAAAATCAGTGATTACGTAATAATAAAGGATATTTATAATTGTCATGTATGCTTCATACAGTCTTCTAACAGGTCAGTATTTTGTTAAAATTGTTTTTTTGTTAGAAAATTTATGATAATTATAAGAAAGTTATTAACGATAAAAAGAAATGTGATATTGTATATTTTTTCAATCGTTATCTAACGACAAATAATTTTTATTGATTCAATGCAAACATATGTGTACTTGTTTGATTTTGATTTTTCAGATATGGAGCAAACGGAACAACCTCAGTCACCTGTAAATAAACCGGAAGGGTTTACATTATTATTTACAATTTTAGAATTGACAGGAGCCGTGCTTATTATTTTAATGATAGTATGGATTACCCAATTTAGAAATGGTTTTTCTTGGACATCTCATCCAGATCTTGAATTTAATTGGCATCCTTTATTAATGACTATTGGATTTGTATTTCTTTATGCTAATGGTACACAAAATTTGATTATTTACATTTTTAACAGGATATATATGGCGATGAAGAATTCAAAAAAATTGTTTTTCTTTTTTTTATTTTAGCTATGCTTATATACAGAACACAAAGGAACGTTCGAAAAAGGCGATTAAAATTAATACACACTGGATTGATGGTACTTACTATTTTACTAACAATAATTGCATTAATTGCAGTCTTTGATAGTCATAATTTAAAGAATCCACCCATACCAAACATGTATTCTTTACACAGCTGGATAGGATTAACAAGTGTAATATTGTTTTGTTGCCAAGTAAGTCAATACTTTGAGTAAATTAATATATATTCTTAAAACTCATATAGATATATACATATACATTCGTTTTTTTAACAGTTGCTCGCAGGTTTTGTTACCTTTCTTTATCCTGGTTTACATGAATCATTACGGTCATCCTATATGCCAATACATGTTTACTTTGGTATAGCAACTTTTGTCGGAAGCATTGCAGCTTGTTTACTTGGACTCAACGAGAAAGCAATCTTCGCTATAAAGTTAGTTCATAAGAATAATAATTAAATAAGTGCTCTGTGATATATTAAGAAATTAATATTACTTTTTTATATTTCAGGGATTATGGAAACTTTGTTTCTGAAGGAATCTTGGTAAACAGTATCGGACTATTTTTAGTCATTTTTGGAGCATTAGCAGTATATTTAGTATCGCAGGGACAATATAAACGTTTACCTAGACCGGAGGATAATCTATTGCTGACAAATAGAAACTAACTAAAATGATGAGAGATATTATTATCTCTTCAAAATGATATTCTTATCTATGTGCTTGTGCTTTAAAAGCTCTTGATAAGTTTTATATTGGTCTCAAATTTTTAATGTATTTGTTTTTCGTTACTTTTTTCTAAGTATTATCAATTCATATTATCTGTTTAATAGTTAATATTTGTTCAATTGTTACATTAATTAAATATTATATATTTCTATTGTTAATAATATTGATGGTGCTATTTTCAATATAAAATGGTGCTTGTTTGTTATTAATTTCATTTGCATTTAGTTAACACTTAATATAAAATGTCATTTACACTTTAATTTCCATCATATGAAAATAGGATTTGCATATTGTATAGGAAATTAGCGAAGTGTAACGTGTTATTCTCATCTTCTCTGTTTTGCAGCTTTTTCTCGTTACTGTTTAATTACTGCTAACAGTGTCAAATCCACTCGAACTTCATCGGGTTTTATTCACATTCCTTATACTATAATTTATAATTTCGTTAAGTTTCGATCAGATCAACACCATGATTATTGCAACATCAAACGTAGACTCCATTAGATATACAATCTTTGATATTAATTTTTTTGTCCAATCGAAGACTGCCTCAATGATTGAAACATCAAATGAAGACTCTATAATGTATACAATGTTTTATAATATTACTTTTGTTTCTAATCAAAGATTATTAGTTGTTAATTTAAAAAATGTAAGAACTGTGAATATTTCTCTCTTGAAATAATCGAATTATTATATTAATTAATAATAAACATTTCATTATGTGTATATATACAAATATATGCGTAAATAAATATATATTGTAATGAATACAAATAAAAATGTTATGTCGTCGTTACAGCAAGATATATAAATATTCGTTTTATTATTAGATTCCTAAAGTTATATATTTAAATTTAAAAATTTAAATTGCGCACATTAACGCAATATACATATCACATACATACGAGAAACAAGTAAAGTGATTCGTTAACGAATTCGTTTGTTTTCGTTTATTTCCGTATATGATCGTTGGCGCGGTAACGATGTAACCAATAGAAAGAGTCGTTGTATAGTGGCGCCGACTAACGGATTGCGTACTTTTTCAAAGTTTTTCGGAGAGTTCTCGCGCCGTGAGTTATATACGCGACAATCTTCGAGACAGCGTTGTGTGTACATATTCGCTGTGTTGGTGCGTTTCTAATCGTGGTGTTGCATCGCGTCGGCGCGATTTGTGAACTTCTTATTAGTGTTTTCTTTTATTTCTAACATCTTTTTATATGCAACAAACATACATTATTATCAATAGTCTCATCCTTATACCTTTCATTATTATTTTATTTCTAACCTACTAAAAGCTTAATCAAAAGTGGTTAACATTCGATATAAAACATCGAACAGGAAGGAAAATTAAAAAAAAATGAAGAACGTTCGTTATGTCGACAATTGACACGTATTTTGTGGTAAGTTACAATCATTTCGTTTTATTTTTACTATTATATCATTTTTTTGTATCTCTGTATGTTTTTTTGCTTGATAAATGTATATACATTACACACACACACACCATACACACGACGCACGCATTACACGCACATAAACGCATGCACGTACATGTATACATATTGCAACGAGCCACGTTGCGCAGACGATAAGAAAATTTGCATTTACTCATCTCTTTATGATCTTCAATCGTTGCATGTGATAGGAACGTGCCTCTTCTTAACACATACCCCTCTCCATTATTGGCTCACCCTCCGCCCTCCTCCATTATACTCTTTCGTTTCATCCATAACTCTATCAATACATTGTTCTTATTTATTTTCTTATTTATTTCTCAATATCAGATCTCGTTAACAATTATTGATTTGATCAAATGTTTTGTATTCATCTCTAACAATAATATGGATCATATTTTCATTCCTTTTTTTCCTCATCTCGTAATCGTATATTATATATTATTGACTTTATAAAAGATAACATTCAAAGATACAGGTGAACGAGATTAGAATTAGTTATCTTTTGATCGAAGGATTGTTACATTTTTCGAAGATAATTTAATCGATCATCTACAAGCATTCGGATTCGTTAGTCGGTATCTTTCATCAACGATCCGACGAATTAGAGTTCGAGTTTAAGTAGCGTTGAGGTGATTGGATAAAAGGGCGAGCGAATGAGAAGAGAATGAGAGAACGAAAAAATGAAAGTCAAAAATGGCGATAAAACGAAATTCGTTTCTAAGCTTTTAAATATATACTTTCTTCTTTTTTCTATGATAGGTTAATCATTATTTTAAATATTTAACAAAAAAAAAACAATTGAAATGTTAGCTTTTTTTTAAAGGTATGTTTACAGTATTTAGTGATAGACGTATGAGTAAGATTATAAATTTAAGTAAAAAAATTTCTCGTGAGGTAATGTATCCTGATTTTTATATTAGAATATTATAAATGAATAAATTATTTATGAGAAATCATTATTTTCCTTTTTTTTTCTCTTATTCACTTTAAATGGACGCGCAATATTTGATTATCCTTGGAAAAAAACAATCCGATCTAAACTTCGTGTAATGCGATTATATAAAAAAAAAAAAGAAAAAAAAAAACAGAAGTTCGTGGAATTCGATAATTATACGATATATTCGAATCCGCGATTTTCCATTATTCCGTTGAAATTTTCTTGTTATTTTCAAAGATACTTCCTGATTCTAACATATCTATAGTTGTATATAGTGGTAAATGGTGCCTTGTGACATCTCATTTTTCGCGAGCATGCATTCTTTCGTAAAAGACGAGTTTTGTTTCATGAAAAAAAAGCACGTATTTAAATTTGCGCATCCACACATATACATATATGCATACTAATATATATATGTTTGAATATCCAATAATATTCATAAGCAAATAAATATCAAATTACATAATTAATTACAATATTTCTATAGTGAAGTATTATGTAATATATTATACGACGGAACTTTTAAAAGCGTGGGGGTAGAGCGTAATTAAATTTGACGGTAGCAAAAATTGTAGGAAAATGAAAAAATTACTGAACGTTCAATGATTGATAATTCATTCAAAACCAGTTTGATAATATTACTATAAATATGCATGTAAGTTTATGATCATGAAAATGAATATAATATAGAGTCTACATACTCAGGGTCGCGAAAATATTTGTACGTGTAAAGGGGGTCAATAAGTGGAAAAGATTAAGAAGCCCTGCTATATGACATATATATATGTACACACACACAGACACACACACACATATGTAATATTAGTATATTTAATTCTAAGTATATAAGCATTACATACATAAAATATACATAGTATACATAAATGCAAGAACAATTATATGGAAATTAGACACAGACAATTTTAAATATAATATTATATAATACTTTATTATTTTAATTAAAAATATTAAAATTATAAAATATTATAATAACAAATATATAAGTATATTATATATTTTATAAAAAAAATATTAAAAATCCGATCTAAACTTCGTGTAATGCGATTATATAAAAAAGAAAATTAGAATATTTATATATTATTATTTATATATTTATATATAATTTTTTATAAAATAATTTAAATATTATTTTAATATTTTTATTATAGTTTAGTTTTATATTATATTATATAAGTATTATATATTATAATATTATAATAATATAATAATTTAAAAATATATATAAATATATATAAAAATATATGTAATTATATAATTTAAAATTATGTAATATAATAATATTATAATTGTATATATTATATATATAGTATAGTATTATATAATATTATAATATAATATAATACTTTATATATATTATACTTTAGTATATATATATAATAAAGTTGTATATATATATATATATATATATATGTATATTATTTTTATAATATAATTTAATATAATACTTCTTTTAAAAAAACACTTGCATACAAAATTTATTTATTAAAGCTTTAAACTCTTTATTTGGAATACTTAAAAGACATTTAAGTTACATAATATTTTATAAGTCTTCATTCTCTTTTTCTCTTTCTCTCTCTCTCTCTCTCTCTGTTGAACACAATTCGATCGATCTTCAATTAATATTTATCGAGTGATGATTTTTAACTCGTCTCTTATACCACCCCCCCCTTAGCCCCTTCTCTTTCCCATCACTCTTCATATCGTAAGATTGGATTTATCGGTGTCATAGCGATGCAACTCGCGAAGAATGGCTATTACAGATTGAAATCATTAAGAATTATGTTTTATTTTTATCGTGTTAAGAAAGGGTTCTTTTCAAAAGGGCTGTGAACCCTTAATAATACCCCCCCCCTTTTTTTTTTCTTTTTTAAATTATTTTGAGTTCAATTTAATTGAATAATTACACGATATTTAATTTAAAATCAAAATCAAATAAACCTTAAAATTAAAAATTATTTTAAATCAAATTTAATTAAATAAATAATTCAAAATTAATTTAAATTTAACTTTAATATTTCAACGGGACTTCGATGCTATGAATGTTTGAAAAAAATGAATAAAAAATATTGTTTACTGATATATTTCTTCACATACCTATTTATATATATTTCAAACGATAATGTTTTCTAGGATAACGTTGAATCATTATGTATTAATTAGTATCACGTAATAGAGAGAATGGATTATAAGTTCATTTAGTTTAGAAAAAAAAAAATAAAAGAAGAAGAAGAAAGATATACTAGTTGCGTGTTATTATAGATAAATCGGATTTTTCCTATTATCCGAGATTAATACAATTTTATATTTTTTATCTGATTTTTCTGTTTGTCTTTTCTTTTTCTTCTTTTTTTTTTTTTTAATAGAAAACGTCTGTATCTATAAATATAATGAATGTATTTGTGTATATAAATATTTATTCATCATTTTTTACCGAACACATTTATTTATATAATAGTATATAAAAAATTGAAAATAATAATAATAATAGTTGCAAAAAATAGGAAAGATATTTATTAATACCTAGAAAAAGATTCAAACGTGATCGCAATTGGAAATGTAAATATATGGAATAAAATAATGCACAGACACGCGTAATACGAAGAATTACTTAATCAAAAATATTCATCTGATTTTGTCTTTTTTCTTTTTTTTCTTTTTTAGAGATAAAAAGAAATAGTAATTAATCACGCGATTATAAATCATTCCAGAAAAAGATTACAAGAATTATTCATTTTATTATTATTATTATTATTATTATTATTATGTAAGATATGTATATGCGATATATTTTGTATTGCACACACACAGCACAGCACAGCACACACACAGCACAACACACACACACACGTTACCATCCAATTTTTAAAACTTTAGATATTATACATAGTTAAATTAGTAAATTGTGTTGATAAAAATTGCAAAACTTTTTACATTACGATAATATTAAAATCAAAAACTAAAAATATGATTTTTCTTTCACTTATAAACACAAATATAATGTACGAAAGCAAGATTAAATGGTTTTGAACTTAAACAAAAATGCAAAATCTTTTATATTTCTTTTACTTTTTTTCTTCTTTTTTTTTTTTTTATTAAACAACAGCGAGTT
This sequence comes from Polistes dorsalis, assembly GCA_010416905.1. Classification (NCBI taxonomy): domain Eukaryota; kingdom Metazoa; phylum Arthropoda; class Insecta; order Hymenoptera; family Vespidae; genus Polistes; species Polistes dorsalis. Next base: position 35,056 of record QUOG01000079.1, read on the forward strand.
TGATCGAAAAACAACAAATACCTTTTACGTTAGACTGAAAAAAAACTATTAAAACCCACCTCGCGTATATATTATTTATATAATACTTTTGATTAATTTTATTATTAATTAATAACACAGAATCAAAATTCGCACTAACGCATTAGTATTTTCTATATTGTTTTCACAAAAAACAAAGATTACAAAAACGAAAAGAAAAAGAAAAGAAAATTAATTTATACCATCACACGATTGGAAAAGTGACCAAAAAAAAAAATATTAATAAGAAGATAATAAACCAAGACGCAAACGACAGTTCTCTATATTGTTTTGACAAAAAAAAAAAACGAAAAAAAAACGAAAATAAAAGAAAATGAATTTATACCATCACACGATTGGAAAAGTGATCAAAAAAAAAACTGGGAATAAGAAGATAATATATGAACACGCAAACGACATTAGTAAAACTAATGTTCTTTTTCATATGAGAAACGAGTTTCTGGATGCATCATTGCATATCGATAAAAATACTAGAGAAGTCAGTTGCGATATCGTCTCGAACGATGATATAACGCTATAGTGTGTTGCTTATCATCGTGTCGTCGTCGCGTAGTAGTAGTAGTAGTAGTAGTAGTAGTAGTAGTATGTATATAGTATACATAATCTCAAAGGCAAGCAACACACCAGAATGCAATCGAGAAACATACGGACACATGTATGCATTTATTTGTTAAGCATGCACTTCATATCATCGACGTTCGACCTAATCTAACCTCATGTATTACACGTTTTATACGTGTACGTGTGTATGCGTGTATAAAATTCTCTTTCTCTCTGTCTTTCTTTCTTTCTCTTTCTCTTTCTTTTTCTTGTTCAAATTAATGAGTATTTGTTCATATATTTATACATATGCATGTGTTATGCAATTAAACATGAAATGTCCGATTTTTCAAACTTCAAAGTATTTTCAATAATTGAACGTTTCATACATTAATGTTTTGTAATGATGGATTGAAATGTTTTATGTTTCAAAATATGATAAAAATATCAATTGTTTTACCTATATTTATTTATTTCAAATATAAAAAAAATTCAATTGTTTTACATATATTTATCTATTTCAAATATAAGAATTTGAAACAGGTCTTCGTGGCTCAAGTGGTAGAGCATTCTTTTGATATACGAAAGATTCTGGGTTCGAATCCCGGGGCCCCTCTCTCTCGATTTTGTTAAACAACTGAAGCTCGAATTTTATTGGGAGAGTTTTTCGAATGAACAAATGCGTCAGGGTTGCGTCGCTAAATAATAATATAAGAATTTTGAACGTTCATTTTATCTTATTTTAAACATATTATTATAATCACACATCACACACACACACACATAAACATTACTATTATATTAAATTTTATATTAATCATTAAACATATTATTATAATATCGCAAATATATTATTTATAGCCGAATTTCGATGAATATTTTCCAAATTATTTCGAATATCTCAATTAGATTTGCTTCGATATATTATTTATATTTAAAAGAACTGAACAAAAAAATAATCTCTCCTTTATTTTTAACGACATACCGACGTAATATTTTGAGAACATTAGTTTGTCGAGTGTTTTTAATTGAATATTATTTCGTGCTCTTTTGAAGCTTCATAGAAATTCCCAAAAATGTGTCCCAATAGAAAAAATTCGTTTTTCGAATATTACTTTAATTTATATACAATTATATAAACTTATAATTATATACATCATGGACATTTGATAAATGTTGAAATATCTTGTAAAAAACATAATTCAATTTGTTAATATTTATTTCTATGTGTATTTGTTAAATGTACTCTGTTGTACAGAAATTAACGAGTGATTCGAAACTATTCATCGATAGTGTGCATGCGTTTACATTGATTTATATTTATGAAATCAATTTAACGAGTTGGTATATGTATACATATACAATGTATATACAATGAAACATCTATTTTTTTTTTTAAATACAAATAATACATAAAAAATAATCTAATTGAGATATTTGAAATAATTTTGAAAATATTCATCAACATTCGATTATAAAAAATATACAATATAATATAATAAACAAATACAATTATACAATGATATAATATAATTATACAATAATAATATACAAATACATTATACAATATAATATATAAAACAAATATTGAAATATGTAAAATAATAATACTTCAGATTATAATATGTTAAAAATAAGACAAACGAACATTCAAATTCTTATATTCGAAATAGAAAAAGATACGTAAGACAATTTAATTTCTACACTTTACATTTGAAATGTCTTCTGGAATAATTTTCTGGATAAACAAGTTAAATATATTATCATCTCGATTAATAATTTGCTTCTAATTTTATCGTAAAGTTGTAGTTCTTTTTATTGTTTACCAACTCGCAAAAGACTCTTATATAAATAATTAGTGCTACTTTTTGTTATTCTATGTCAATTACATTGACCACTTCTTACGTAATAATCGCGATATAGGAAGTAACAAAAGAGAGAGAAGGATATACATGCATTGTACATATACTGTACCTAATATATATGCATATAATGTAGCAAATGCAGGCTTGTTCGATGCACAAAAGTCAATAAAACCATCTTATAATTAGATAATAAAAATTATACGCTAAGGAAAACACTAAGAGACACAAGTTTTTAAGACAAATTCTGCTGACTAATGTCCGTTTAATGTTTTTACATTTCATTTACAAAATCAACATATTATTTTTTGTGATTCAGAAACGTTCAAAGTTCTGGAATAATTATTTATCACGTCGCGAAACACTTAACAAATGTTTTAATTATTCCTCTCAAACTTGTCTCTAGATTTAAATAAATAATTATAGAATTATTACATTTTAATTTTGTTTTCTTCGCAAATTTATGCGTCAAAATTTATTTTTATTTTTATTTTAACTTTCACTTAACAAATTATATTATATATTATAATTTATATTATATTATATATTTTATTATAATATATTTATTATAATTATATTTTTACATCATATATATTTACAATAATATTATATATTACACAAATTATAAAAAAAATCACAATTTTGTGTAATATCATCGTTAATTTGATAATTAAATTCATACATACAGTTTCATTATTTTATTAATTATTCGATTAGTATAATAAATAATATGATTAAGCAAAGGGGTGGAAAAAATAATAAATAGCAGAGAGTAGAAAGTAGTGGTGAAGAGGCTTATATTGTAAGTACTTATTTCTACACGTGGTCAGTCTTTAAGTCGTTTAACGCAACTACGATACCTTGAACTTAATTTCGTTGGAGTATGTACACACAGATGTACACACACACACATATACACTAACATACATTTTTGTATTTATGTATTCACATATTCACATACGTATACGTTGTTTGTATTAGTTGATTTTTTTTCAAATTTTCTCTCGTATGAAACCACGAATACACACACACACACACACACACACACACACACACACACACACACACA
>QUOG01000079.1:38575-57589 GCA_010416905.1 Polistes dorsalis
ACACACACACACACACACACACACACACACACACACACACACACACATGTATACGGTCATATGAATTTTTCCAAACGAATACTCCTTATGAAGAGTAATTCTAAGAACTGAGACAGTTTACTGCCATTTCTGAAGTAAATATCAAACAAAATGATGGATTGTTACAATAATATAAAATAATAAGTGCAATTGCATTTTTATTTGTTAACACTATCCAATATTATTTCTATCAAAATGTGAAATATCTCGCAAAGTATTGACATTTCGATGACCTTGGGTTTAGTACTTTTATATGCAGAATATTTTCCCTTAGAATATTTTATTTTCTGTTCAATTTCGTAATAGACAAATCGTAATTTTGATTATAAAATAAATCATAAGATTAATATTCCCCAGAATATTTTGCTTGATCGATTGGTTGAAAAAAAGAATAATTAAGATTCGAGTTAAAAGATAAAAAGCAATTGGATTTGGGATTGAATTGCATTCACGCGTAAAAGAAAAAAAATAAGATCACGAATCGTGAGAAGTTGGGACGTATGAATATTTTTATACTTTTTATTTGAAAAAAAAAAAAAATAGAAAGAAATAAAAAAGAAAATAAAAAGAAATAAATAAAACAACAACTCGTTCCAATTTAAAAAAATCACCTTGTGTAATATATAATACGATAAGAGAATTACTATGTTGAATAGTATAGTCTCCTTTTGACGGAAACTGAAACGAACGATTACTCGTTAATAAATGCGTACAGGTATCTTTCTTATACTTGCCATATATATATGTATGTATGTATGTATGTATAGGTGGTATGTATAAGAAACACATATACGCGTTCATATAGTTTAAAAGTGTTACGTAATAATTCTTGCGTGTTTTGCGGTGCGCATTAGCTCATATCGAAGCAATTCTCGAACAAGCCGCGGTCATTTTCCCACCGAGTTAGCAATAACAAACCACTGAAAGGAACCTTCTCTTCTTCTTAAAGGGGAGAAATACGTATAGAGGCTTCAAAATATTTAATTTTTTTTTTTTTATAAATCGCTTGTACAATTATTAAAAAATATAGTCATCAAATTTCAAGTCAAAAATCCAAGTCGTTCAAAAGTTATAAACGATTGAGTGAGCGCCCGTCGTTCAAGTGTCGGAACACGTGGCATGTAATACGGAACGGTCGAGCTTTTTTCAGACGCGTTTTTCTCGAAACGACTTTTTTCGGATTTGCGTACACTCTAGCTTACAAAGTTTTTAACCGATCATTTTGAAATTTGGAATATAGTTTGTTTATATAATTACGCTCTATTTGAACCTGAATCATAAGCGATATCTTTGTTTAAAGTATTTTTTTTATAATGAACAATACATGAAAAAATAGTAAAAAATCATGCTTTGTGTTCGCACTCCGCTAAAAAATACAAATTTTCATTTTTTCTAGGGAAATGAGGTTCAAATAGAAGATACACATATAACAAAAGTAATTTTTCTTTGTAATTGATTTCTGATAAAAATTGTGGCTTCCGAGATGTACGCAAACTGCTCAGTCGGATGGAAACCTAAAATGCGTGAAAGTTGATATCTCCGCTAGTTTTCGAGATAAATCTTTCAAAATTTCGGAATATGTTCTCAAATATATGTGTAAAATGACCTTATAATATTAATAAATAACATAAATTTTTAATACGTTAAAAAAATTCATGAAAATCATAATGAAAACATCGTTTTACACGTATTTCTCTCCCCTCTCCTCTCTCCCTACTCCCACTCCTCCCACCCAAAAATACCCTTTAACCCTATACATTACTTCCAACTATCCTAACTTCGTTTTATCGATATTTTACTTGTCTTTTACAAAAGTTTCTCTCATTATCTTCTTTTATTTATTTAATTTTGAAATAATCAACATTTTGTATATTCTCGTTATAATTAATTATTAATTAATTATTAATGCATAGATGAATATATCTGATAGCTCGTGATTAAATAATAATAATAATAATAATAATATATATGTGTGTATAGATTGGTAATTATTATGATAAGTTGTTGGGTCAAAATTGAAAAAAAGAAATAAAAAGGAAAACGATTTATTTTCTGTTCAATTACCAAACTCTCGTCGGGCAGTCACATTTTCTACCATAACTTCGGACCTATGGGGAATTTTTGCAATCGACTTTCACAGAAATAAGCTTAAAACTATGGAGATTAACAATCTGTTAAAAAAAAAGAAACAAAAAATGTTGACGTATGTAAGGCTTTATTTATTACTTATTCACGCGTATATTAACGAAAATCTTTCATATATTCGATATAATAATTTTGATTATTAAATTAACCATTTGCACTCGAGCGGCGCCGATACGGTGCCCGGCCGAATTCAAGTGTCAACTCAACCAAAACTAATTACAGAGTGTAGTATTTATAAAAGTTTCTTTTTTTCGACATATAAATGAATAAACCGATGATATTTGATTATTTCTGTACGCTTGTTTGTTTATAAATGTTTTTAAAGTACCTGTAAAGTGTCTACTTAATTTGATCGAAATCGTCGTCGAGTTGCTGGTTCGCGCAAGCGAAAAAGGCCTCGAGTGCAAAGGGTTAACTATTAGAATGGATTTAAGTCCAATTTTCACAGACTCGCGTGATTGAAAATGTTTCATTTTTACTTACAAGAAATTTCAGAAAAACAACATAAATTCAGTTAACGAATAGACATACAGGAAAATCCTTAAACTAGATTTTAAATTACATTTCTATCAATATATTAATATAATTTTAACATTCAAAATAAAAGATATTATTACAGATCTTCGTGGCTCAAGTGGTAGAGCGTTCTTTCGGTATGCGAAATATCCTGGGTTCGAATCTCGGGCCTCTCGACTTTATTTAAACAACTGTAGCTCGATTTTTTTGGGGAGAGTTCTTCGAACGAACAAATGCGTGTCAGGGGGTTGCGTCACTAAATAGTAAAAGATATTATTTATATTTTATTTATCGTTATTGTTTATAAACAAAATTAGATTAATATCATATAATATATTTTAAGTGATATTCAATTTTTCATAAATTAAATTAAATAATATTTATGAATTAACTAATATGCTAACTTTTAATTTTCTCGAAACAACAGAAAATGAATTTGGCCCACTTTCAAAATAAACTATTCGTATACTTAATATCATATAATATTAATGAATATTATAAAAAAAAAAATAATGATTGCATCGACATGATGGACGCGTCCTTGATGATATATTTGAAACCACGAGAGAGATCACAACGATGACCCAGGAGTCCTCTCGGTCGATTATTCATGTATTTTCGTGCCACTTCCGAGAGTCAAGCAATTTCACTTTCGATAATACAATTTTCCTCGCTCGATCGCGACTACTCACGGAACGTTAGATCTATAGATCTATGAGAAAGAAAGAGAGGGATAGAGAGAGAGGGAGAGAGTGAGAGTGAGAGAGAGAGAGAGAGAGAGAGAGAGAGAGAGGGAGAGAGTTGGTATACCTACTTACTTACTTTACTTACGTAACAAATTCAACGGCGTCTATCGGTCGAGTGCAAATCGCAAAGAAAAAACTGAATCATGGATTACATTTACTAGGTTTTGCTGCTGCAGCCATCGACTACAACGATTTGTAAATGTGAAAAGAGCAGAAGATGGATGTATATGTTAAATTTAGTGTTAATAAATAATTAAAAAAAAATTTGAACAATATTAATCTTCTGATTTATTTTATAATCAAAATTACGATTTGTCTATTACGAAATAAAGCAGGAAATAATATATATATATATATATATATATATATATATGTATATTTGGATATATGTATAATAAAATTATTATTTATTTAATTTGTTTAATCTTTAGCCTTATTTTTTTTTTTGAATTTTATTAATTTATTTTGTTTTGCTTAATAATTTTACATTGACTGCTTATTATATATATATGTAGGTATATTTAATATCATATTATACATACCTGACATATGGACAGGTAGATTTATTTTTAAAATGGTATAAGTGTAATTTTTTTTTTATTTTTTTTTTTTTTAAAAGTTTGTCTTCTAACAGTTTGTTTGAAATACGGATAATTTTGTATTGTATTATATACATAGAAAAAAATAATAATTTTTGTTTTAAAATAGATTTTTTTTTTTTAAGTTTATCTTCTAATAGTTTATTTTTGTTCTTTTCTTTTTTTAAAAAAGATTATTTTTTAATAGTTTGCTAAAAATTTTGTATTAAATATAATAATATTATAATAAATAATAATAAATATTGTATTAAATATATACAATAAAATAATAATTTTTGTTTTAAAATAGTTTGATTTTTTTCTTTTTTTTTTTTTTTTTAAATAGTTTGTTTTTAATCAGTTTGCTAAAAATACATTTAATTTTGTATTATATTATATAGACGATAAAATAATAATTTATGTTTTAAAAATGTTTGTTTTTTTTTTTTTATAAATGTGATATCACACACAATTTGTAATTAATTTATCGTAAAACTTCTGTTTTATTTCTAACTGATTGATAATTTAATATCTTTTCAAAAATACCAATGTTTTTGTTCAAATCAAAATTATTGACGGTAGTAAAAGAAATTACGTAATGATCGATTATGAGAATTGTATGTAAGTCAAATTTTTCCACAGACTCGCGTGATTAAAAATATTTCATTTTTACTACCAACAAAATGTCAGGAAAATAAATTTAAATTCAGTTAATAATTAAATAGTTTTGAAAAAAATAACTAGCTAATATATGAATTCACGAGATTCGAGTCGTTAAAGTATGAAATTGTAATTGGATCCTTCTTTAATGTTTGCTGTTCTTTCTACAATAATTTGTTCTTATTTTTTCTTTTACTTTGGAAATCAATATTTTGTTAGTCGTGCTTTTCTATCGAATCTAATTTACGAATCAATTTTCAATTTCATACTTTAACTACACGTTTCTCGTGAATTATTATATTATCTAGTTAAAGTATGTAAAATTCTGTCTCTTTCTTTTTTCATACTTTAACAAATCAGTATAGTTATTTCATGGTTCTACATACACATATATATTTATCTACACATGCATATTTTAATTATTAAAATTGCATTATGTAAAATATTATAAAAGTAAATGCATACGTGATTTGATGATTTTCATGAATTTTTTTAACGTATTAAAAATTTATGTTATTTATTAATATTATAAGGTCACTTTACACATATATTTGAGAACATATTTCGAAATTTTGAAAGATTTATCTCGAAAACTAGCGGAGATATCAGCTTTCACGCATTTTAGGTTTTCATCCGACTGAGCAGTTTGCGTACATCTTGGAAGTCACAATTTTTATCAGAAATCAATTAGAAAGAAAAATTAATTTTTTTATATGTGTGTCTTCTATTTGAACCTCATTTCCCTAGAAAAAATGAAAATTTGTATTTTTTAGAGGGGTGCGAACACAAAGCATGATTTTTTATTATTTTGTCATGTATTGTTCATTATAAAAAAAATACTTTAAACAAAGATATCGCTTATGATTCAGGTTCAAATAGAGCGTAATTATATAAACAAACTATATTCCAAATTTCAAAATGATCGGTTCAAAACTTTGTAAGCTGGAATGTACGCAAATCCGAAAAAAGTCGTTTCGAGAAAAACGCGTCTGAAAAAAGCTCGACCGTTTTGTATTACATGCCACGTGTTCCGACACTTGAACGACGGGCGCTCACTCAATCGTTTATAACTTTTGAATGACTTGGATTTTTGACTTGAAATTTGATGACTATATTTTTTAATAATTTTACAAGCGATTTATAAAAAAAAAAAAAATTAAATATTTTGAAGCCTCTATACGTATTTCCCCCCTTAATTATACATAATTGTCTCATTAATAAAATGATTAATTATAGATACTTATATACATGGAATATTTGAGTAAAATATATTGTTTGAAATTTTATAATTAGAAATTTATCATAATTTCATATAATTTTACCAATTTATTCTTATCACGTTAATGTCAATTGAATAAGAATTGAAGAAAATGTATCTTTCTCGTTATTTTCAAATTTATTTAATTTTTACTATAATTGATTTAGAAAGTAATATTGATTCTTGACTCGTATTACTTTATTAATTGTGTGATTGAAAATGAAAAAAGGTGCAAGTAACATTTTTGTTTTTTTAACAATTGAAATAAGTACGTAACTTCTTAACATTAATTAATAAATGTTCATTTTATTCATTTATGAATATTCTTATTTAATTTTTAATTATTTATAATAATTCAATTTATTAATATTTATTTATCTCATTTTATTCATGTTCATTTATCATTTAAAAAAAATGCGTTACTTGTTCCCTTTACTTTTTCATCCACTTAATTATGATTAATTATTAATTATAAAAATTATAGAGAATATAAAGTATTTTGTACATTTTTAGAAGAAAATTAATGCGAGGTTTCATTCGTAAAATGTGAGGGAAAATAATATATAAATAAAAATTGTAAGATAAATGAGGCAGAAAATTGGTAATCCGTTTGGAAACACGTTCGTTCGTTGTATTTTAAGAGGATAATTAATTAGTAATAATATACTATAATAAATAAAAAATGTTTAATATTTTCTAGAACATAAGCTTAACTATCGAAAGTGCAATGACTAAATTTCGATTCTAATCTCTTTGTACGCGCTTATTTAAATATTGAAATGATTAGAATAAACGTGTCGAACGTTCATAGAAATATTTAAACGAGTGATTCCAACTGGTTTCAGCATCGCGTGACACCTTTTTTAAAAACCTGTTTAGCTTAATCATACACTAGGAGGAAATTCTATGAATATTGCATATCATTATTATTAAAATCGTCTCTTTGTGACAACGAAATATCAAAATATGTGTGATTAGAAAAATTTCAAAGAAACTTCGATTGAGTAATAATATATTTTTTTCCTTTTTTTTTATATAAGAATGACCTATATATCATTCTATAGGTGATTTACAAAATTTATTTAAATAATAATTAATATATAAATGTAATATAATAATTATATAAAATTATTATTATATATAATTTATTATAATAATATTATATTAACAAATTATTATTATAAATAATTTATAATTAATATATAATATTGTATAATATTATATAATAATATATATATATATATATAATTTATGATTAATATGTAATATATTAACAAATTATTATTATATATAATTTATTATAATAGTAATTAATAAGAATAAGAATAATTAGATAATTTATTAAATGACACTTTTCTTCCTGCAATTAAAACAAGATTTTTTTGCTGGTAGTTTATAATAATATTATAATATAATGTAATAAGTAATCATTTCTTCATACTTTTTTGTAAGATCTTAAACAAATATTCTAATATTGTAGTTTTAATTTGTAATTTAATATTGTAATATATTTAATTCAACAAGACATGTTTTTGATAAACGGATAAATATATATTATATAATTAAACAAATTTGCATTATTCCTTAATTTTATTTCATCAAATTATAAATTAATTAAACTATAAAATATTTACTACTATAATCATTATTACTATTAAAATATTATTAACTATTAAATTTTTATAAATAATTAAAATAAAAATTAAATGTAAAATTTTTATAAAATAAAAAGTTTTTTTTAAAAGAAATATTATTTTATAATTACTTTTAAATATCATAAATAATAAATTTAAATTTATAAATATATATGTTTTCAATTTATCCCAAATATATTTACTTTCAAATAATTTATTTTTAAAAATTAATATTAAAAAAATTTAAATTTTCAAGCTGAATTTTATTCAATTTCAAACAAAACTAGATATATTTAAAATTGTTTAACATTTCACTTCCAATTAAAAGTTAATAATAATAATTTAACATTAACTTACAATTTTTAATTAAATCATTAAATTCGAGATAAATTTAAATTTAAATAGTTTAATTAATCAACCCTGATACAAAAGGTACATTCAATTAAAATTACTTTTAAATTTTATAACAATAATTCAAAACAAAAGAATCATTTTTTCTTTTCTATTTCGAAAAATACATAATAATTAATCGTTCATATTAACTTCAAAACTTTTGGTCTACCTTATATAAAATACCTATTGCATTATCGATACATTCAACGAATGTATGAATATCTTACGTCACATTTTCGTAAGAAATACTACCATTAGAAATACTTTTTTGTTTTGTTTTCAACGACGAAGACGTTTTTAGGTTAGTTTCGAGAGTCTTACGATTAAAATATCTTGAAACGTGAAAGATGAGCACCGGCAATGAACCGATGAGTCAATAAAATGTTATTTGCTCTCTCCCTTTCTCTCCCTTTCCCCTCATTCTCTATATTTCTCCGTACACATTCATGAAAAAATACGAAATAAAAGGAAAAAAAAATCACCAAGCAGACCAATTTTTTTGGCGGGAAAATTATATTCCCTTAGATTATTTTTGCTGGTTATTTAAACATTTAAATTTAATTAACACGTAAACATTCGAACGTAAAAAAGATGGCTTTTTAAATAAACCCTTTCTTTTTTTTCAATTTATAAAAAATCCTGAATAAAAAAAAAGAAAGAAAGAAAAAAAACTCGATCAAACGTTTACTATTTAAAAAGAGAAAACAACTTTTATCGTAATAGTCAATAAACGGTGCCTTGTTAGCACGTAATCGATGTTGGGTTTACTTTAAAAGGATTGAAGAACTTGTTCTCTTTATTTTTCTGTTTTTTTTTTTTAAAGAAACCTATCCTTTTTATTCGACATTTTTTTTTTCGATTTAGTTTTTGCCACGTTCGTTGTTTGTTCCTGCATTCTACGTACGAGATTTTATTTTAATTAAATACAAGTAAGAAGTTGAGAAAAGTCGGCCGATTGAAAATACGGAAATGAGAAAAGGGTCTCTTTAAAGGCACACACCATGGTCTTATGGTGGTTGTGTGTGTTTGTGTGTGTTTGTGTTACTTCGAACGTCCTAATCCTGACAGACGGACGGACGGACGGACAGACAGACAGACAGAGAGAGACAGATCGTATACAGGTGTGTTTGTGTGTGTGTGTGTGCGCGCGCGCGCGCGCGTGTGTACATGTGATACATAGGAGGAAGTTAAAATGTAGGTAACCACAAACTACCGCGTTTCAAATACCTCGAAAGGTCAAAGTATTTCAAATGCAAATTCTATTAGCTTCACGTACCTATGTAATATATTTTGTAAGTACATATATTTTAGTTATGTATTTATGTATGCGTGTATGTGTGCATATATTCTGTGTGTGTGTGTATGAATAAACACGTCTTTTGATAATAATTATTATTTCTATACCTAACTCTCTATCCTTATCTATCTGTTTTCCTATTGGTTAGCTTGCGAGATGTGAACGGGGATAGAATATTTAATTGAATTTTACTGTCAAAACTGTATTTTGATTTAGTAGAAAAGATCTTTACGAGACTGGCATTTCCTATTTCGCTTATGTGGAATAATATATTATTTTCTACAATTATTTTTCATTCTGTTGATTAATATTATATATTTAAAGGTTCGGGACAAATGGGGTATATCGTTAAAAATTAATTAGACGTTAATTTTCTTCTTGTTTTTCTTTTTTTTTTCTTCTTTTTTTCTTTTATTTTCCTTTCTTTAGATCGGTTGAAAATTATAAATCTATAGACTTATGTTAGATATTTATTTATTTTTTGTGTATACTTGTTATAATGTTATAATCATTTTAAAGAGAGTTATTTTAAAGTGTTACGTACGAGAAAGTAGGAAGATTGTTGTAAGAATAATTTTGTCTCGTGATTATTTTCAAAGCAAGAACAACATAGTATTCGCGAGACTTTTGAATTAATAATATTAATAAATTAATATTAAAATAATAAATATAAAAATAAAATAATAAATAATAAATATAAAATAATAATAATAAAATTATAAATAATGTTAATAAATAATATTAATTAATCAAATAATTTTGAGTTAATAATATTCCTCGATGGAAAAATGAATAAAGAAAATAAAGTTATTACATAAATGAAAAAGAAAAAGAAAAAGAGAAAAATTGAAACACGTGTTAGAAACAAACAAACAAAAAAAAATACAATTTCCATTGTATGTTGATTGATGATGAATTTCCATTGAAAGAAATGTTGAACAAAATGATCATTTTTTGTTAATTTACAAATTTATGAGATACATTAATATGTATTATATATATTTTTATGTGTGTCTGTACGTTTGATAATGCATTCAGGTTTACGTCACAGGTCAGACGTTCATAGTGGACATTGAAAGCTGCTTGTGTTATCGATGCACCATACTTTAAGCTGATTATGTAACAGCGTATTAATAAGGAAATAAGCTTATCGCCTTGACATTATCAATCTGTAAATATATGATCCAGTTGTTCATCCCTGGAGATCATCGTTCCTTCCTTTTTCTTTTTTTCTTTCTTTTTTTCTTTGTTTGTTGTATATTTGTGTGTGTGTGTGTGTGTGTGTGTGTGTGTGTGTGTATTACTTTAAAAAGTACGTTTGTATGATATAACATGTGATAATTTTATTATATCACTGTAGAGATTATTTTTTTGTGATTTATTATTGAAAGATAAAAACCAATAATTGTTCTTCTACATTGCTTATTTATTTTTTTTTATTTTTGCAACATTATTATAGGTGTATTCAATTATTTGCTGCATTTTATTATTATTTTATATTATAATAAATGTATTTAATTTTCTTCTTACTTTCTTTATCTTTGTTTATGTATTTGTATATTTGTGTGTATGTGTGTATTACTTTAAAAAGTACGTTTGTATGTGTGTGTATTACTTTAAAAAGTACGTTTGTATGATATAACATGTGATAATTTTATTATATCACTGTAGAGATTATTTTTTTGTCATTTATTATTGATTTATTATTGACAGATAAAAAACAATGATAATTGTTTTCTACGTTGCATATTTATTTTCTTTTATTTTTGCAACATTGTTATAGGTGTATTCAATTATTACTGCATTTTATTATTATTTTATATCATAATAAATGTATTTAATTTTCTTTTTACTTTCTTTTTCTTTATTTGTGTATTTGTGTATTTGTGTGTGTGTGTGTGTATTATTTTAAAAAGGATAATAATTTGTATTTGTTTTATTTTACCTATTGTTGATAACAATTGTAATAGGTGTAATAGGTGTAACAATAGGTAATAGGTGTATTCAATTATTTATGCATTTTATAATGCATTTTATTATTATTTTATATCACAATAAATGTATTTAATTAATTACGAGATACAAATGCAAAAAAACAAACGACAAATCAAGAAACGCAAATTAAAATTTACCTCCCCTCCCCTCCAATTTGTATTTTCTTTTTCGTTTTTTTTTTAATTTCAAAATTATCTTTCGACAAAAGTTTATTATAATGATTACTTTGAAAAGATATATAAATCGACATACTTTAAAAGATTCTTCTTCAATCGCATAAATAACACTTCCAAAATTTCAAACCAACCTAAAGTAAATTTATTTGACTTATACTTTCGGATCAAATGTTAAGTTAAAATGAATAATTGACAAAGAAATAAGAAATAATGATACGAAGTTAATCGTGATGGCTTCTCATTCATTCATTCATTCATTTATTTAGATTAGGTTCCAGATTTTCCGATCAATTCGTTTCGATTATTATGTTTGTCGAAGCTTTGGAAATACTTGAACTAGCTACTTCAAAACGAATACAGGTGCACCGGGATGAAATAGGAATGAGATTTTCAAGGAAATCCTGACGCAAACGATCTCATTTACTTATTTTCACCTGCCACGAGTCTTTTCTATTCGAGAATTCTTTATATACGTATAATAATGTCTGTGTGTATGTGTGTATATGTATGTTTTATGTATAAACGGCTCGTTTAAAGTCATTTTTCATTTTTTTTTTTTTTTATATTGAAATACAACACAACATATACACACACACACACACACATATTTATTAATATAATTATTATCTCGTCTCTGATTAAATAAAAATATACAATTGTTTAATATAGACATTTGTAAGTGTTTTTTAATACATAATCATTGTCAGACACGATTAACATAATCAAATGATTGATGAAACTTTCAAATGATTTAACGGGAAAAATACAAACAAACAATAACATGTAACATGTTTGTTTTTACCAGGCAAACTTGTTTTATTCCATTTATAAATAACAATCTTCTTATTTGTTCTTTTACTTTTTCCTTTTTTTTTGAAGTTTATACTTCTATTGGCGCGTTTGGGAAAATGTGATGGGAGTGATTTTTTTTCCAAACGACATCACGGAAGTTTGCCGGTTTTAAGATGCACGATAAAGCGATTTCAAATTTACGGCATGAGGTTCGTCGTCGTCTTCTCTTTCTTCTTCCCCTTTTTTTCTCAAACGGGTCACCCATCCAAGCACTAATCGTACTCAGCGCTGCTTGACTTAAATTGATCGAGAGGGAAGTAGTCATATCACCGCGCTATGATCGTTGACGCATAATTTAATTCGATATATCTACCTTATATTTAGTTTGGACTGACATCTATATTTTTATATTTTTTTTTTTTTATTCTTTCTTATATCGATCGATTGAAAATAATATGTTTCCTTTCATTTTTTTTGTTAAATAAATAAATAATAATCTTTTCATACTTCCAATCCTCCCCCTTTTTACCTGGTCACCCTATATATATATTTATACAATTAAATAAATAAATAAATGAATACAAATATAATAATAAAAGAAAAATAATCGGCTTACATTAGCGAATATTATCGATCATCAAGCAGGGAGGGGAGAACAGGTTTCTTTGTCAATCATATTCTATGTAAAAAGAAAATTAATAATAATAATAATAATAATAATAATAATAATAATAATAATAATAATAATAATAATAATAATAATATAATAATAATAATAACATTAATTACAAAATGAACAAGGAAAATTAAAAAGTAACCAGAAAAATTAACAATAATAATTATTATTATGTTTTTGTTAAGTTATTTTTTTGAAGTTATTTTTGAGGTTATTGAGGTTATACTCGCTTTAGTATGCCAAAGAAATATAACTTCTTACGTGCGTATATAAGTACACACACCAGTTTTCTTTTTTTTTTCTTTTTATTCTTTCTTATATATATATCGATCGATTGAAAATATGTTTCCTTTCTTTTTTTTGTTAAATAAATAAATAATAATAATTAGTAGCTCATCTTCTCATACTTTGAATTCTCACCCTTTTTACTTGGTCACGCTATATATATATATATATATACATATATATTTATAAAATTAAATAAATAAATAAATGAATAAAAATATAATAATAAAAGGAAAATAATTGGCTTACATTAGCGAATATTATCGATCATCAAGCAGGGAGGGGGAAACAGGTTTCTTTGTCAACTATATTCTATGTAAAAAGAAAATTAATAATAATAATAATAATAATAGAATAATAGTAATATTAATTAAAAAATAAATAAGGAAAATTATTAATGATAATAATAATAATAATTATTATTTTTTTTTAAGTTATTTTTTTGAAGTTATTTTTGAGGTTATTGAGGTTATGTTCGTTTTGGTATGCAAAAGAAGTATAACTTCTTACGTACGTACATAAGTATACACACCAGTTTTTTGTTTCTTTTTGATCTTTTAAAATTATTTATAAATTGTATTATTCATTATTGGCATAAACCGAAACACGCAAGTTTATATTATTATCGCATTGTTATTTGAGTTGGTTAGTTTGAGAACTAAAGATTCAATTGCACACAATATTGCACTTTATTTTGGTATTATAAACACACAACGATTATTGTTTCGTAGGTCAAAGGGATCGGTTTTGAGTAGCAAATACAGAAGAGAGAAGTAGTAGACGATAGGGGATGTCGTTGGCAAGGTATAGTCTGTCAGAAACAGACCTGATGACGTTTATATAATCACGTGGTTAAATTGTTGTACTGTTATATCTATGCTTATATAATCGGAATTTACATAGCTTCGTCCTCCTAAGTATGAAATACACCTTAAAAACAAATAAAAAAGAAAAAAAAACAATATATTCTGCATTATCATCCACTCTTTGTCCTTGCATATGACTTTTGTTTGATTGTTATTCGAGATATTTTTGAAATTAAATAAGGATAAGTTCATTATAAACATAATATATTAATGTAATTTAAAATAATCAATGTTTTTTTGTAATATAATATTTTCAAATTATTCTACATTAGAAATATTTTTTTATTGTATCTTGAAATTGATATCAATTTAATTGCAAGAAAAAATATTTTATTATAAAGAGAATTAAAATTGAATATAAACCAAAATCGTTTTATAAATAAAATAATAAATAAAAATTTATATTTTAATAAAATAAAATTAATAAATAAATAAAACCTAATCGTTTTACAAGTATTTAATAATACAAAGAAGAATTGATTAAGTATTATTTAATAAAAAATTAATTGTATCTTACATCTTATGTTCCGATGCGAGAAAATCTTTTTTTGACCAATTTTCGAATCATTTAAATGATATTACAATTTTGTTTAAACAGCATATAAAATGTATATATGTTTAAATATTATTCAAAACAATCAATATTTTCTTGTAATATAATATTTCTAAATTATTCTACATTAGAAACATATTTTAATTGTATCTTGAAATTGATATCAATTTAATTGCAAAAAAACATTTTATTGTAAAGAAAATAAAAATGTAACATAAACCAAAATATACTTAATGGTTTCACAAGTATTAAAATATATAAATACATAAAATATACATACATAATACATAATACATAATACAAATATACAAATATAATACATAAAATATAAAAATACAAAGTAGTGAAGAGAGATCAAGTATTATTTAATAAAAAATTAATTGCATCTTTCTTACATCTCATGATACATCTTATCTTACATCTTATGTGGGAAATATTTTTTTGATCAATCTTCGAATTATTTAAATGACATTACATTTGTTTTTTCTTAACAACATATAATATAACGTTCCTTTTGTAATAAAACTTGAGAGTATCATTTGAGAAGTTTCCTTCGTTTAAGTAGACAAAATAAAAATAAAAAAAAAATAAAAAAAACTTAAAAAACAAGGAGAAACAAAAATAAAAAAACAGGAGAGATGGGACACTTTTCTTGTAGGAATATTTTGTATACATAATACAAATACAATTTTTATATACAATTTTTATATACAATATTCTGTATATAAAAACAGGAGAGATGAGACACTTTTCTTGTAGGAATATTTAGTGTACAGCTCGATGAGCAATCCGTCAACAATCGGCCAATTATAAAAATGCACAATAAGGAGAGGGAGCAGGAATTCAATAATCAGTCTCGCCCGTTGTCCGTAGCCGATGGATGGGGGACAATTAACGAGATAGAAACTGTGTTGAAAAAAAAAAAATGAAAAAAAAGAATAAGAAAAAAAAAAACAACCAGAGATAAAATCGGAATGAAGATCTTCCTCCTGGTGTCCTTTGTAATTAAGCATTTTCCGTGACCGGCTATATTTTTTTTTCTTCTATTCTTTTTTTTTCTTTTTCTCTTTCATATATTTTTTAATTGAATATTTATTATTATTTTGCGCAGATACTAACGTCATGGATC
Organism: Polistes dorsalis; assembly: GCA_010416905.1. Lineage (NCBI taxonomy): Eukaryota > Metazoa > Arthropoda > Insecta > Hymenoptera > Vespidae > Polistes > Polistes dorsalis. The sequence continues at coordinate 54,314 of QUOG01000079.1, forward strand.
CAAATGGAGAGGAACGAGCTTTTTTTTTGGATCGACGTAGATACCAAGGTACGTAAAAATATGTCAAATATTTTTGTATACGTGTATAATTTTATTGTTATTATATTACGTATATAATACGTGTATAATTATATTATTATTAATATTACGTGTATATTTTTATGAATTTTGTCTATAAAAAAAAAAGTATTTTGTCAATATAATAAAATGAAAAAATATATATATATATATATATTTGAACGTATTTTATGTGTATATGTATTTTTTTATTATCTTTTATGTATTTATATATATATTAATATTAATATTATTATTAAATATAATTAATTTAATTTAAATATAATTAATTAATTATATTTAATTTTATAATTAATTTAAATAATAATGTAATTAATTTAATTATTGAATATAATTAAAATAATATTAATATAATATTATTATAATAATATTATTAAATAATTTATTAGTAATATTATTAAATAATAATATTTATATATATTTATATATTATTTATTTATATATTTATTATATTTATTTATATACATTTATTTATGTATTTATTTATATATATATATATATATATACGTGTACGGAATGGTTGACAAACTGATTCAATGTGATAACAGTTTTTGTTGTTTTTTTTTGTTTCGGTTAAACTCGCTTTTACTGTGAAAAAAAAAAAATAAAAGAAAAAGAATTTCTTCTTGTTTTTTTTTCTCGTCGAAGCTCCAAAATTTTGCATATATTTATTTATACGCATATAATGTTATTTTTTATTTCTACGATAGATGTATTTTTTAATTATTTACACTCGTGTAGTGCTTTTAGAATTTTTCTTTAGGAGAAAAATAAAAAAAAATAAAACATAGAACAAAAGCATTAAATTATAATAGGAGATAGTTAAAATATTACATTATTCTCATAACAATAATATATAAAATAGAAATATCATAATATAAACATGAAAAGAAATGTTTTGTCTATTAAAAAAAAAAAAAAAAATTTTCAATTATATTCATAAATATTCAAAAGTTTATACTTAATATGATAAAAATGAAGAAATCAAATGAAATGAATATTTTTAAATGTAAAATTTTAATTATCGGCGTATTAATGATATATATATTATTAATATATTGCAATTTTTTTTCTCCTCGTAAATTCAATACTTTTGTTTTTCCTTATTTTCTTCTTTTATATAACTTCTACAAATTTATTCTAACATATTATTACCTATATTACTAAATAACAAAGAATAAGGAAAATATTAATTTAGAAACTTTGCACTACAAATACAAATATTATTTAATTTACACATTTGGAAAAATGGATACGAATATTCTTATGACTCACATTCTGTAACGTACAATCAAATTACAAATACATTGACATTATAAATGCTGACGTAAAAACTCAAATCAGATAAATTTGCAAATTTTTTTCTTCGTAAATTCGATACTTTTGTTTTTCCTTATTTTCTTCCTTTATAACTTCTACAAATTTATTCCAACATATTATTACTCATATTACAAAATAACAAAGAATAAGAAAAATATTCATTGCCTGATATTTCTTATAAAAATTTTCATAAACTCTTACACACACACACACACACACAAACAAACATACAAACACACACACAAACACACATTTGTTTTTCTTCTCTCTCTCTTACTCTTTCTTATTTATTTATTTTCATCGTAGGAAAATATAAATCATCGATTTTTTCAATCAAGGATATTTTTTGAATTGAAAAAAAAATAAAAATACAATCATGTTTACGTAACAAATAAATAGTAAGACAAAAAAAAAAAGAAACATACTTAAAAAGTAAGAATAAAAGAACGTATAATATTTTACGTAAATGAGTTCTCTATAATTATACTTAAAACAAAACGTTTTCGTAACAATAAAATATTCGCACACATATACAAACACACACATATACACAGATACACAGTGAAAAGTATAATTAACATAAATAAACGGTCTTTCGTAATTGATAACGAGTATCGATCGTGTCTTTCTTCCTATAACCGAAGGACAAACGATTGTTTTCCGTTGGAGAACGAATTGATAAATATAAAAAATAATTTTTAAAAAATATAAACAAAAAAATGTGATAGGAAAAGGTAAGAGTGTAATTAAAACAACTAACTAATAGGAATCGTGTGAACAATCGATTTGAATTGATTAATTTTTTCTCCTTTTCCTTCTTCGTTGAGAAATGAAGATAGAATAATATCAAATTTCTTAGATTGTATCTGGTCAAGAAAAGAGATTTCTTGATTAGTATTACTATAGTGATTATACACTATCCGAAGTATCAAAATGTCTTTTTGATTAGTAAACTGAACCTGGTCAATTCACTGAAACGTTATACCTTTCTGATCTCGTTGGGGAAAAGTAACGATTCAATCAAATTACATTTCTCTTATTTATACTCTGTGTGTGTGTGTGTGTGTGTGTGTGTGTGTGTGTGTATATATATAAATACATATAAAATAATAAAAAAATATATATACACATAAAATACATTCAAATATATATATATATAAATAAATAATATATAAATATATATAAATATTATTGTTTAATAATATTATTATAATAATATTAAATTAATATTACTTTAATTATATTTAATAATTTAATTAATTATATTAATAATTAAATTAATTACATTAATATTTAAATTAATTATAAAATTAAATATAATTAATTAATTATATTTAATAATAATATTAATATTAATTATATTTATTATATTAATATTAATATATATATATGTTTTTTCGTTTTATTATATTGACAAAAACTTTTTTTTTTTTATAGACAAAATTCCTCTCATTTTCATATTATGTTATTTCTATATTATATATTATTGTTATGAGAATAATGTAATATTTTAACTGTCTCCTTTATTTTTTTTTTATTAACTATATCCTCTTTGTTTTATTATAATGTACTGCTTTTGTTCTATGTTCTTTTTTTTTTATTTTTTTTTATTTTTCTCTAAAAGAAAAATTTCAATCACAAAGAATTAAAAAGCGTGACACGAATGTAAATAATTGAAAAATAATATTGAATATTTATATTTCATTTATATTTCATATTTTTATTGGATTGAGTGAGAAGGTTTTTTTTTGTTATTTTAATACTAAAATGAAACAACACAATTTTAATCGCATTGAAAAATGTTCTAATTTTTATATGAAATAATATGAATAATATGAAATAATATGAAATAATATAAATAATATGAAATAATATGAA
>QUOG01000079.1:57599-68543 GCA_010416905.1 Polistes dorsalis
AATATGAAATAATATGAAATAATATAAATAATATGAAATAATATGAAATAATATGAAATAAATGAATAATATGAAATAATATGAAATAATATGAAATAAATGAATAATATGAAATAATATGAAATAAATGAATAATATGAAATAATATGAAATAATATGAAATAAATGAATAATATGAAATAATATGAAATAAATGAATAATATGAAATAACATGTAATATTATAAAAATTAATTATAAATAAAATTAATAATTATAATTTAATAATATGTAATGTATTATTAAAATTAATTATAAATACAATAATTAATAATAAATAATATGAATAATATGAAATAATATTAAATAATATGAAATAATATGAAATAATATGAATAATATGAAAAAATGAAATAATATAAATTATTAAAATTATGTTGTTTCGTTTTAGCATTAAAATACAAAAAAAAAAACCTTCTAACTCAATCCAATAAGTGAAATATAAATATTCAAAAGTTTATACTTAATACATATAAATAAAGAAAAAAATCAAATGAAACGAATACACGTACGCTTTTAAATATAAAAATCTAATTATCTATTATATTAATAATAAATCAATCTAAATCATTTATAAAATACTATCCCAATCAACCATAACAATCATTAGTTTATATTTTTCTTTTCTCAACGACGGTTATCTAACTCTCTATTTATTAGTTTCACTCGAATAAAATAATTAAATAAATAAATAAATGAAAGGAAAAAAAAAAGAGAAAGAAGGGAGAAGAAACAATCGAACAAGGAATAATCTCGAAGATCGTTATTTGGAAGTTATGCGAGTTGCGTATACCTAAACGGATAATAGGATAAGCTTATCAACGTACAGAGATGCAACGAGTATATTCGAATAATTAGTGTAAATTAATCGACCAGATGTATGTCCCAAAGAGAGAAAGAGAAAGAGAGTGAGAGAGAGAAAGAGAGAGAAGGATAATAATTGGAAGAGAGTAGGAGGATTATAATTTTTAGTTACCAAAAAATCACGTTAATGAGAGTGGACGGGGCAGATTTAGATAGAGGGAGATCAACTGTGGTCACTTCAAACGTCAATGCCGAGCTTTAAAGCTCGTGTGTGTTAGGGTTATACTGTTATAGTTAGAACCCAAGGGACAACGAGAGTATCGATAATAACAATTAATGCTGACTTATATAAACGTATCTTTCTGTATAATACATATGTATATGTCATGTTGAATAGTTGTGTTTATTATTCGTATCGTTTTGTTTTTGTTTGTGTCATTATTATTTTTTTCTCGTCGTTTCTTTTTATTAGGATTATAGTATTTGTTTGTTTGTTTATTTGTTTATTTGTACATTGATCAATGGGATTTATTCATTGTTACATAGCAAGAAATAAATATTTATAAATAAAGAAATATAAATTAATTAAAATATAAATAAATAAATAAATAATACTAAATATATATTATATATTATATATAATAATATATATATATATATATATATATAACATTGACCAATAGGATTTATCCATTGTTACATAGCAAGAAATAAATATACATATAAAGAAATATAAATAAATACATAAAAATAAATATAAATAAATAATATATATAGAGAGAGAAATTAATAATAAATAAAAAAGTGTTATGGAAATTATAGAATTTATATGTGCCCATAATTATGAAAGTGGTCTAAGTCAAAATTAAAAAAAAAATAAGTTTAATAGTTATTTCACACCACATTATTTTAAACTAAATGAATTCAATATAATTTTCATGATATTATCAAAAATAAACAATTAGATAGTGTTTGTTATTTCAATATCATATAGAATTCATTTAATGTTCAAAAATAATCCTTTAAATATCTCGAAACAAGAAATATATGATTTAGACCACTTTCATAATTATGGGCACATATGTGTACTGTATTCTATACATCTTGTTGTATTTATATATCGGATAGATGCAATTATTCTTGTAAGACGAATTTTCGTATTACTTTAATTTTTCAAATTATATTTCTTTGCAACGATAAAATAATTATTCTACGATCAAAATTAATATATCATCAATTAGAATGTTTAGTATTTCTGAAAATAAGTTTTTGTTTAGAATGGAATTTTGAAGCTTCGCGTTACACAAGCAGATAGAAATTATTTACAATTTTTGAAACGGGGTTCGAAATACTAATTGCGATTTGTTGTAAATTAAAATATTTTCTTCATATTTGGTGTGTATATTTTCTATAAATTAAATATTTTTATTTTATTTTAAAGTATTTTATTAAATTACTTAATTTTTTTATATATAAATTAATTTTAATTAAAATTTAATTATTTATATATTTTATTAGAATATTTTTTATATAGTATGATATATTTTGTTAAGATATTTATATTTGATGAATATGTCCGTTAAGAAAATATTTGCTTAGGAATTTGTTCTTTCATTTTGTTCAAGTCCAAATAAATGAAATAACTTTGAAGATATCTAAAAATGGTTTTATAACAACGCACGAACGTGAGGTTTACTGGTCAAGATAACTGTTGGATATCGTAAAACTTTTCTCATAAAACATATGTATCTTTCGTACGACGACCTTAAAGATTTGTTCTTTGTTTGCGAAGGGGTTCTCACCCAAATATACGTCGAATATTTGATACACTTCTACGTTTTATATCGATATTTTCCTGGAAAGTTTACATAATAGAATATTAAATATTATATATTCATTAAGTATACGAATAGTTTATTTTGAAAGTAGGCCAAATTCATTTTCTGTTGTTTCGAGAAAATTAAAAGTTAGCATATTAGTTAATTCATAAATATTATTTAATTTAATTTATGAAAAATTGAATATCACTTAAAATATATTATATGATATTAATCTAATTTTGTTTATAAACAATAACGATAAATAAAATATAAATATCTTTTACTATTTAGTGACACCACCCCCTGACATGCATTTGTTCGTTCGAAGAACTCTTCCAATAAAATCGAGCTACAGTTGTTTAAATAAAGTCGAGAGGCCCGGGATTCGAACCCAGGATCTTTCGCATACCGAAAAAACGCTCTACCACTTGAGCCACGAAGACCTGTAATAATATCTTTTATTTTGAATGTTAAAATTATATTAATATATTGATAGAAATGTAATTTAAAATCTCGTTTAAGGATTTTCTTGTATGTCTATTCGTTAACTGAATTTATGTTGTTTTTCTGAAATTTCTTGTAAGTAAAAATGAAACATTTTTAACTACGTGAGTCTGTAAAAAAATTTGACTTAATTCCACTGTAATAATCAATCATTACGTAATTTCTTTTATCGGCCAATTTTGATTTGAACAAAACCATTGGTATTTTTTAAAGATATTAAATATCGACCAGTTAGAAATAAAAAATGTACACTAAGTTAATCACAAATTATGTGATATCTCATTTAAAAAAAAAAAGAAAAGTGAACTTACATCACATTTTTCAAAAATATCTATTAGTTAAATAAACATAACTATCTAACAAAAATATTATTTTGTAACATATTATAAAAATCCTTAGGTTATATTTATTTTTGGAGATAAGAAAAGAAAAAGCAAACCAACATACGTACGTTCGTTTATTCGTTCTTTTTATTATCACAATAATATAAAATCGAGTAAAATATAACGGTAAGAGAATAGCAATAAAAATATGAAACTCGTATAGAAATCTCTCCTTTCATTCTATCGAATTGTTAAGACGCGTGTATCAATGTCCCATACCCACACGAGATGCAAGTTAAAAATCAAAGAAGTAACACTTTAGGGACTTCCTCTTGTCGATTCTCGTTCCACTCTTCTCACAAGTTAAAGCTCAAACTTTAAAGCCGACGAACGATTTCCTAAAGAGATCTACCACTACTACATCATCCAATCAAATGAAAACATTTATTCTAACAGAAGAAATATATATCACAATGTTTAACCCTTTGCACTCGAGCGGCACCGATACGGCGCCCGGCCGATTTCAAGTGTCAATTCAACCAAAACTAATTACAGAGTGTAGTATTTATCAAAGTTTGTTTTTTTTCGACATATAAATGAATAAACTGATGATATTTTATTATTTCTATACGCCTGTTTGTTTATAAATGTTTTTAAAGTACCTGTAAAGTGTCTACTTAATTTGGTCGAAATCGTCGTCGAGTTGCTGGTTCGCGCAAACAAAAAAGGCCTCGAGTGCAAAGGGTTAATTATTAGAATGGAATTAAGTCCAATTTTTACAGACTCGCGTGATTAAAAATGTTTCATTTTTACTTACAAGAAATTTCAGAAAAACAACAAAAATTCAGTTAACGAATAGACATACAGGAAAATCCTTAAACTAGATTTTAAATTATATTTCTATCAATATATTAATATAATTTTAACATTCAAAATAAAAGATATTTTTACAGGTCTTCGTGGCTCAAGTGGTAGAGCGTTCTTTCGGTATGCGAAAGATCCTGGGTTCTCGAATCCCCGGGCCTCTCGATTTTATTTAAACAACTTGTAGCTCGATTTTATTGGGAGAGTTCTTCGAACGAACAAATGCGTGTCAGGGGGTTGCGTCACTAAATGGTAAAAGATATTATTTATATTTTATTTATCGTTATTGTTTATAAACAAAATTAGATTAATATCATATAATATATTTTAAGTGATATTCAATTTTTCATAAATTAAATTAAATAATATTTATGAATTAACTAATATGCTAACTTTTAATTTTCTCGAAACAACAGAAAATGAATTTGGCCCACTTTCAAAATAAACTATTCGTATACTTAATGAATATATAATATTTAATATATTCGAGAATATAGAAATGAACAAAATTTGACCTTATTCAGATAGGAAGGTCGAGTTTCACCCTTATCACCCTGTCCTGGTAAAGGGGTGGTACAAGGGGTGGTACAAGAGGTGGTAAAAGGGGTGGTACAGGGCGGTATTAGTCACTCCCATCTGCGCAGGAACCACGTGTTCCGAATAGTTGCTTCCATTCTCTCTCTCTCTCTCTCTCTCTCTCTTTCATTCTTTCAATCGTTGCAGTTATTATACTCAAGTCTCATTACTATTATATCGTAAAGTATAGTAATAGTTGTCATAGTTGTTGCCGATAGCAATAGCAATCGCTTTAGCACCACTCGTGTGGAGGCGCTTCCATAATCACCACCACCACCACCACCACTACTACCACCACTACCACCAACACCACCACCACCACCACTACCAGTGGAGGAGGAAGGTGTTTCTCACAGTGCCTAACGGGCGCCTCTCAAAGACGCGAGTGCTCGCGTGCTGAGTTTGTTCGCCAGGTACCAAAGGGAATAATAATACCTACGTGTGTTGTTCACCAATAATATCATAATTTATTTATTTAATTATTATTACAATTTCAATATTATTTATTTTTATTAATAATTATTATTAATTATTTTTTTTTTCTTAATTTTGTGTAGTACACTTTGTTCGTTTGTTTGTTCGTTGTATTTTTTTGTTTCTTTTTTATTTGAACATATGTAATATACAAATGTTGTGAAGACAAATAATTTTTGTATTTTGTAATAACGGGTTTGTCATAATCATCGTTGCAATCACGCGAGCTAGAGAAGACGATTGTTTGGAAGAACGTGGAACGTCGTTCGGCAGAAGGGAAGGCCAAGGAAGCCTCCTCTTCGACGATGTCGTTGTTTCTTCCTCGACGAGCACGCGTATGTACGACGTCTCCCTCTTCCTTGGTAAGACTACCACCATCATCATCATCATCATCATCATCATCATCGTCATCACCATCGTCATCATATTGTCAAGAAAACAAACATCTGCATCGATTGTTTTTTTTCATTTGTTATACTACTTCGTTCGTCCGAATGGTTGCTATACTACTACTACTACTACTACTATTACTACTACTATTACTACTACTACTACTACTACTACTGGTGCTGCTGTTACCAAGAAAATAATCTACAAGATTGATTACTCAAATATGATCTCTACGTTCACGGCTTCTGTTGATAATAGACAACGTCGTTTCTTCGATCATCTATTTACTTTTTTCTATTCCTTTTTTTTTTGTTTTGTTTTTTTTTTTGATGATTTTTATACGATAGAAAAGGTTAATCCCTTTTGAGTGAACAAGTGCGACGATTTTTACATTTTGTATTTTTGTTTTTATTATTATTATTGAGAGAGTTAATGCACATTTCCTTTTTTTTTTCTTTTTTTCTTTTTTTTCTTTTTTTTCTTTTTCTTTTTTTTCGACGATTTTTATACGATAAAAAAGGTTAATCCCTTTTGAGTGAACAAGTGCGACGATTTTTACATTTTGTATTTTTGTTTTTATTATTATTGAGAGAGTTAATGCGCATTTGTTTTTCTATTTTTATTTTTATTTTTATTTTTTGTTTTTTTTTTATGTTTCGTTTCCGCGATAATATAATTATATTTAATTTTTTATAATTTTTCTTCCTTTTTTTTTTTTTATTTCTTTATTTCTTTATTTATTTGTGAATAAGACACGTGAATAAGTGTTAAATGTGTAATACGATTGTGATTAACAATTTAACCAATAATACAGTGATACGGATTCTCATGATCGAACGTTGGTTCAAGGTATTCGCTTATTTCAAAGGAAAGAAAAAAAAAAGTAATAGTTTCTATTAATTTCTTTTATTTTTATATACAAACCCCAACCCCAAACTACCCCCTAACTACCCCCCGCCAGCCCACTTTGAAGAAGCCCTCGCAGTGTTTCTTATCAAAAGATCTTCGTTACTCTTCGATTTTTCGCGCGCTTTTTTTTTTTTAAATGAAATTAAAGATTACCCCTCGAGAAGGGGAAGTTACGGGAGGGAAAGATAAAGATTAAGGGTTAACGTTATGTATCCTGTATGACGTCAACAATTTTGTTCGTTCAGAGATTAGGATGAAATAATGAACTCGCGTTAACAACAACAACATTGAATATTTTCTTTAAAACCACGTGGACGATTGATGACGGATTTAGTCGGCTATTTTTGTTTTTTGTTTTTTTTTTATTTTATTTTGTTAATCATTTTTTAGAATTTAAACAGAGAGAAAGAAAAAAAAATGTATATCATTTATATTTTTAAACTATTTTATTTTTTTTATTTAATATTTACGCACAATAATTTTTGTTTTTCTTTTTGATATACATCGGCTTATAACATAACCTGTAAATTACAGGTTACACATCAAAATAGGGGGAGACTAAATCGGTAGTTAGATAAATAAAATTAAATAAATAACACGATTGTATCAATTCCTTGTTAAACATCTGTTATAATTTAATGAAGAAAATTAAATACATTTGTAGTGTTGTTTCTTTTTTCTTTTTTTTTTTTTTTAATTTATTTTCATGATAGATAAATATGAAATTCACGATTACGTATTTTCGCGTAATCCGACGCCAATGAGTTAACAAAATTCATCCATTCAGATTTATACAATATTATCTTATTTCTTATTTTCATTCTTTCCTTTTCTTTTTTTTTCTTTTTTTTTTTTTTTGTATTTCCATATCTACAAATAGTCATTTTTAATACAGCATCGCTAGAAATAATAATTCTTTTTCTTATTATTATTATTATCATTATATTTACATTTTTTTTCTTTCATATTGTTATCAAGTATTGTTTCTTGTCATAAAAAAAAAAGGAAAGAAAAAAAAATAAAAAGATGCTAATTTATTTCGATTATCGAAGCATACCTAAAAAAACGTATCTACTTTTACTCATACACATCGTATGAAAATAATTTATAGGTTATGTTATAAGCCTAAGAATAAAAGTAATAGTAATAATAATAATAAGCCTGTAAAAATAATTTGCAGGTTATGTTATAAGCCTAAGAATAAAAATAATAGTAATAATAATAATAAGCCGGTAAAAATAATTTGCAGGTTATGTTATAAGCCTAAGAATAAAAATAATAGTAATCGATCAGTTAACTAGATTATGTTATATCGACGTACATGTCTACTACGACGTAATTGTTCGCATTAAGTAGAAAATTAAATAAGACGTTTGAGATCTACTGTTAGAGAGATTATTATTCATTCTTTTTTTTATCGAACTCTGAGAAAAGATAAACCAGTCGGTGAGGTTTACCAGTGAGTGGTTTAGTAACTTACGAACTTAAGTAGAAAAGATAGTTTAAATAGTAGTTTAAATAGAAAGAGAAAGAAAAAGAGGAGGAGAGAGAGAGAGAGAAACAGATAGAAGGAATATAAGTTGACGTAAATGAAAATCAGCACGCAACTAAATAAATGAGTAAATAAATAAATAAATTATTGAATTAAAATTCGCAAAAAAAAAAGATAAAATGAAATAATAGATAATTCTTTTTTTGCGCTAATTAATTATTTAAAAAAAAAGAAAGAGAGAGAGAGAGAAGGAATATAAGTTGACGTAAATGAAAATCAGTACGCAACTAAATAAATGAATAAATAAATAAATAAATTACTGAATTAAAATTCGCAAAAAAAAAAGATATAATGAAATATTAGATAATTCTTTTTTTGCACAAATTAATTATTTAAAAAAAAAATAAGAGAGAGAGAAAGAGAGAGAGAGAGAGAGAGGACAAGATCATAGTATTTTCTTCTTACGTAAGAAAGAAAAACGGAACAAATAATTGGAAGCTGCTGTTGATTAATGACACTTAATCGATGCTTTTATTATTAATAATAACATACTATATTATATATTACACATATACGTATGTTTATCTTTACGGGTCAAGACTTTAGAAATTTTTCAAATTATCTTACATTAGATTATTAATTTTCGTTGAGATTAGATGAATAATATTATATCAGTTGAAAGATGTTTATTTTTTTTTTAATTATATATTGAAATAAGTAGATGAAAATCGGAAGAAAAATATAAATGGAATGTTCGTTGTATTTTTTTAAAACATTTTTGTATCTTTTAAATTTTGTATTCAATAATAGAAGAAAATCAAGGTGTTCAAAAAAATTAGAAAATAGACTTTTATTTAATTTCTCTTTCGATGAGTTTAGAATTTAAAAGGAAACAATAACTACTTAACATTTTGACGTATATATATATATATATGTATATATAAATTAACTCGCTGTTAACTAGATGAATAAATAAATAAATTTTGTATGTAAAATTGAAACAAAAATAATATTTTAAAGAAAATAATTGTATTCTTATAGGGAGAGAGAGAGAGAGAAAGTAGGAAGGAACATAAGTTGACGTAAATTAAAATCAACTCAAAAACTAAATAAATAAATAAATTATTGAATTAAAATTAGCAAAAAAAAAGAAACATTAGATAATTCTTTTTTTGCACTAATTAATTATTTAAAAAAAAAAACAAAGAGAGAGAGAGAAGGAATATAAGTTGACGTAAATTAAAATCAGCTCAACAACTAAATAAATAAATATGTAAATAAATAAATAAATTACTGAATTAAAATTCGTAAGAAAAGAAAAAGATGTAAAAAGAAATGTTAGATAATTTTTTTTTGCATCAATTAATTATTTAAAAAGAAAGTGAGGAGAGAGAGAGAGAGAGAGAGAGTGAGTGAGAAAGAACATAAGTTGACGCGTATCTAGATCGTGCCTGAGGGACTGGTTAGTTCACTGGGTTGAATTGAAATCGTTCGAGACGTCTCTCTCCATAGAATGTTTATATCGCCATGAAAGAACATTCTTCCGCGAGAAACAGAGACAGAGAGAGTAAGAAAGAAAGAGAGAGCGAGAGAGAGAGAGAGAAAATAAAGAAAGTAAGAAATAAATAGATAGAGACTAGTGTACGCACGCGTATCATATACAGTGAGGGACAAAAGTATTCGTACAGTAAGTATGTGAAAAGAAAAACGATCTGTATTTTCAACATTATTAATTGTATATATATATTATTTTGTTTTTTTTATATTTATTATATAATTAAATTTTTTAATTTTAATTTGTTATATAATAAAATTTTTTATTATTATATAATTAATAAAATATTTTTTATATATTTTATTATATATATATTGGGTTGGTATTGGGTACTAAGTAATTGCGGATTTTGTTGATAGACAAATCACATTTAATTCAGTTTTTTAATAGCAAAGATTTGAAATTTTATGAACGGGAAATTATGACACTGCAGAACGATAGCAAAAGTTCATCGACAAAAACGGACAATACCTTATTGAATGAAGTTTTATTTTTTAGCAAAAATTTTTAATTTTCTTTCTTATTTAAATTCCGCAATCACTTAATTGCCAACCCAATATATATATATACAGTATATACAGTACAGTGCGTATATAATATAAAAAAACAAAAGTTAAAATATTATAATATTTTGTAACTTACCAGACATAAATATTATACATAAGTATTCATACGTATTCGTTAATAATTAATATCAATGTAATTGTTAATATATATTGGGCTGGCAAGTAAGTTATTGCGGATTTGAAATAAGACGAAAAATTCAAAATGCTCGCTGAAAAATATAACTTCTATTCAATTAGGTACTATTCGTTTTTATCGATGACCTTTTACCATCGTTCAGGACAGTATCATAATTCTACGTTCATCAAATCTCTGATCTTTGCTATCAGAAAAACTGAATTCAATGTGATTTGTCTATAGATAAAATCCACAATCACTTAGTTGCCAGTCTAATATTTTATAGCATACTCCTTTTCGGCGAATAACTGTATTTAATTTTTTCGGGATGGATAATACTAAATTTTTAATAGTATCTTGTATTATATTATTCCACTCTACTATTAATTTTTGTTTATTTGTATTACTTACTACTGATGTTAGTGCGCAACATGCAAACGTACATATATACATATATATATACAGTATATACAATACAGTATATATAGAACAGTATATATATACAGTATATACA
>QUOG01000079.1:68553-80996 GCA_010416905.1 Polistes dorsalis
TATACAATACAGTATATATAGAACAGTATATATATACAGTATATACAGTACAATATATATATATATATAGTATATACAGTATAGTATATACAGTACAGTCTATATATGTACAGTATACACAGTATATACAGTACAGTATATATAGAACAGTATATACAGTACAGTATATATAGAACAGTATATACAGTACAGTATATACAGTACAATATATGTATACAGTATATACAGTACAGTATATATATATATATATACTGTATATATATACTGTATTAAAACAATTAATAATGTAGAATAGTACAGATCGTTTTTCTTTTCACATACTTACTATACGAATACTTTTGTCCCCTACTGTATGTACATTACATACATTATACGGCTAGAACTTCGTACACGTAGGAGAAAATAAGGTTGCACTGTCGACTACGACGTCGACATGGCGTTGCTTAACGGAGAAATGTCATAAAAATTCGGAGTTATCTGCCTGTCGGTGCATACTAGCAATTAATGTACTCTCCCGGAGGCGTTAGGGTACACTCTATACGTTCATTCGTTCATTCGTTTATTCGTTCATTCGTTCGTTTATTCATTCGTTCGTTGATTATGAATCGCGAATACATCAGTCAGCTGATTAATTGCTAATTCCTTTTAACACAAAGAGATTTTTCATGTTTGATTTGCACCATAATTTCGTTATGCTCTTTTACGTAACCTCGGACATCTATTTATTCATTTTCACTTATTGAATTTTGTTTTAATTACATTTTATTTTGTTTCTTTTTCTTTTTCTTTTATTTTCTATCTTTGTTTTTATCACATACCGCGAATTTTTTCTCCAAATCAGCATCCTTTTATTTCTTTTTCTTTTTTTTTATTATAACTTTATCGTAAAAATTGTAACAATAATTGACATATACTTAACGACGCGTAGTTAATCAAATATTTAAATATTTATTCGAAATTTTGCTTTTGCAATATATCAAAATTATAATAATGAAACATAATCTTATTTTAATATACTTATTTGCAATATATTAAATATATATATATATTTTCTTTCAATAAATATTCTCAACTTATATTTCTAATGTATTTTTTAGAAATTTTAGAAATACTCGAATACATTAATTAATATCATAATAATATAATATAATATTAATATAAAAATAATATATATATAGATTTTCTTTCAATAAATATTCTCAACTTATATTCCTAATTTCTTTTTTTTTTGAAATTTTCGAAATACACGAAAGTGGTATAATTAAATATTTCATATTTTCTTATAATTATCGAAGTAAAGGATGTGACGATCAATTGAATAATAATTAAATTCTATACTAACAATAAGTATGTATCATATCCATGTTACTTGACGTCACAATTAATGTTCAATATATTACGTAACTTTCCTGTCACGTCGCCTAAATACCTTTACGAATACGTGACATTTGCATATCGTAATTACCGTACTACAAGAAGGGGTGTAGCGGGGTAAAGTGGGGCGAAGTGGGGTGGGGTGGGGGAGGAAGGAAGGTAGGAGGGTGTTAATATGTATGTAATATTATTACGTCTACGTAAACGTGTTATTTTGTTGTATATATTTTTATTCCAAGTATCTTTTCTTTGATCCGGAAACAATTAACAATTTTTTATTTTTTTGTTATATTTATCGCATTTAAATTTAAACACCTTTTATTATGCGAAGAAAAAAAAAGCACGCACGTATGTAGACGACGATTTTTTTTTTTTATTAAAATTATTATTACCTTTTATAATCAACGTTTATGGTTATCCAAGGTCCTCGGTCTTTCTTCTCTTTTTCTTTTTTTTCTTTCTTTTTCGTTATAAACACGATAAGACTTTTTATCATACGTACGAACGTTTTTTTATTTTTGTTCGAGCATTACTCATGGAAAATTGTTTTGCAATATTATTCAAAATATATGTAAGAATATGTAAATAACTAAGCGGTTGCTTATAATTAGCAACAGAATTTATAGTCATTTGTATTGTCATTTTCAAAAGGAAAAAGAAAGAAAATGGAATAATGGATAAATGCGAAGGAAAACAAATATTATTTTAAAAGGTGATTATAAGTACTTATTGTATTTTACTGGTAAACATCATTTTTTTCGAGTCCCTATATAACAAAAGAAAGAGAAAAAGAGAGAGAGAGAGAGATTAAAAAAAAACTGGTGTGTGTACTTATGTACGCACGTAAGAAGTTAGACTTCTTTGCCGTACCAAAATGAATATAACCTCAATAACCTCAAAAATAACTTCAAAAAATAACTTCAAAGAAAAAAAATAACTTAAAGAAAAAAATAATTATTATTATATATATGAGCCGTTTATTTTGAAAGTGGCCTAACTCCATATAACCTTAAATTGAGATATTTAAAGGTTTGCGTTTCAATGCAATTAAAAATATACGTAAAGAATAACAATGAGTTATGTTGCTTAAGTGTATCTAAAGGTGTTCAATTTACAGTTCCTATTAAAATAATGGCAATTATTAAGTGAATAATATGCGTTTTCTTACTAAGAATGGAGTTAGGCCACTTTCAAAATTAACAACCAGATTCATTATAAAATTTGAAGGAACCGAAGTCCATTCAACATAATTTAAGATGCTTCAAATTGCGAAAAAACAATACTTATTTTATTTCACATATCTTTATAACACTTTAAAAACATAAATTATACGATTCAAAATATTTTTTACAAACATAAATTACAAAACAATTTTCTACTCATCTACATTTTGCGTATGTGAAAGGGATTTAAAGAAATCATGATGTTCCGGTGGTATATATCGTAATAAGTCAATTATGTCCTTGAATTTTGCGGTTGTAATTTGTCTTATATTTTTATACAGTGGTGTCAATACAATATTTTCGAACTTTCTTGGTCTACCCCGACGTGGTATTAAATTCAGTACTTTTAAATTTTCGTTCTCATTCATTGATGTCTTATAGAAAATCTTATTCATTTTTGACAAAACGCATCCAACATATTTTTAACCAGTTTATTGGTTCTCCGTTAGAATTCTTGACCCTTTTAAAAATTGCGTCATCTAATAATTTTGTTGATACAAAATCTTCTTGTCTCATTTTATGTACAATAAAGTTATTACCTTTCCGACACTTTTTGATAATATTGTAATACTCTCGGGGGACAAACAGTAAATTATTTTTTTTTAATGCCATTTCTACCACACCAAAATCTCTACTCCTGATGGAGTTAGGCCACTTTCAAAATAAACGGTTCAGTGATTCAACTAACTCTGAAAACTTATGTGTCCAGAATTACCGTATTTACTCGGAATATAAGAAATCTTAAATGCTTTATTGATAGATAATTTGAAGCTGTACATGTTACCGTGGGTAACTGGAAATAATTGACAAATGGAGTTAGGCCACTTTCAAAATAAACGGCTCATATATAAGAAAGAATAAAAAAAAGAAAAAGAAAATATCAAAATATAGATATCAGTCCACACTAAATATAAGAGCGATATATCGAATTACTTGACGCGTCAACAGCCATGGCGCGGTTACAGCATTAGTTCTCGCTCGATTATTTAAGTAAAGTAGCGCTGAGTACGATTAGTATTTGGATGGGTGATCCGCTTGAGAAAAAAAGGGGAAGAAGAAGAAGAGAAGGACAGCTTCATGCCGTAAACTTGAAATCGTTTTGCCGCGCGTCGTAAATACGGACAAAACTTTCATGGTGTCGTTTTTCCAGACGCTCGGAACAAAATCACTCCCCATTACATTCTCCCCAACGCGCCGAAAGAAGAATAACTTCAAAAAAAAGAAAAAAAGGTTAATGAGAAAAAGTAGATTAAAAGATTAAAAGTATAAGAAGTAGGATGGTGGAATCGTAAACGTGATGATTAGGTGTATGGGAAATGAATCAGTTGAGATATTAAAAAGTAGGTCGCCGAATTAAAGATTTCTGCAACGCGTATGTTTTTTTTTTCTTTTTTTTATTTATTTTCTTTTTTTTTTTCTTATCGTTGAATACATCGAACATTGTATAATGCGTCGACGAAATTTTCTATGAAATTTTTCTAGAAATTTTATTTTAATTTAGATCGTTCGTTTAAAAGTATTTCGAAGAAACGACAAGTGAGAATAAAAATGAGATCAAACTGTTTTTTAACTTTCCAGAAAAGTTCGCATCGTTTCTCATGTGTGTATCACAAATAAATAATAAAAACACAAAATGTATAATATTTTTTATATTAATTTGATTAGTATAATATAGGAATATAAATTTTGACCAATTATTTGAAAACACTTTGGCGTTGGGGCTAAGAAATTTCGTGTGAAAAACTTTACTCGAGTTATTTGTTTCAATTGCATCATCGGGTTTAACAAAATTTGATTTAACTTTTTTAAAAGTTAAATTTTTTTACAACAAGCTTAACTTTTTTAAATTTATTGATTTAACTTTGAGAATAATATGATATATATTTGATTATATTTTTTAAAAAATAATAAAAAATTACTCGATCGCATTATATCGTAAATTTTTTCAAGTGCAATTATTATCAGAAAATTACTACTCAACTTAATGTTGTAATTGTAAACATTTTTAATAATAAATACAGTATGACTCACGAGAATATTTGAACACTTTCAATGTGAAATATTTTATTAATTATAATAAATATTTATATTATACAACACTTACCGATATATTATTAACATTTGATGAAGGAATTATTCTCTAAATTATATAGGTACAGTTTTAAACAAATCGAAATATATATATATATATGTGCCCATAATAATGAAAGTGGTCTAAATGAAAATTTACAAAAAAAAACTGAGTTTATCAGTTATTTCACACGACATTATTTTAAATTAAATTAATTCGATATAATTTTCACGATATATTGTTAAAAATCAATCGTTACATAGTGTTTGTTATTATCAATATTATATAAAATTTATTTAGTGTTCAAATGTAATCCTTTTTAAATATTCTCGAAACAAAAAATAGATTTACACCACTTTGATAATTATGGGGATATATATACAATATTTATGATTTATTTCTTACAAATGTAAATATTGCTGAAGCCGTAAAAGTATTTGAACAGATAACTTTGAATATTTAGTAGGACAATCTTAGCTACGAATAACATCTTGTAAACGATTATGCATACTTTTTATTAAATTTTATGTAACACTTAATAATATGAAACTAAATACTTCGAATATTTCGAAATAAATTATAACTATTGTATATATATAATATATTTATTATAATAATAATTAATATGTTATATTATATATTAATATAATAATAATTAATATATATTATATTATATAATATATTTTATATAATATTTTTATTTAATATTTTTATATATTTATTATTTTTATATAATATATATTTAATATATTATATATATTATATATTATATTTTATATTATTATAATTTTATATTATTTTATGTATATATTTTTTATATATTTTATTATATATTTTATTATTTACTTTATATTATTATATTTATTATATATATATATATATAATATATTATATATCATAATATATTAATATAATATTATAATAATTTATTATAATATTTATTATAATATATATATTATATAGAAATATATATTATATTATATTAATAATTATAATAATTTCTGGGCACAGAAATATATATTATATATATTTCTATTGGTATATATATATTTTCAATTACTGTATATATACAGAGTCTTTCAGCTAATTTGAACACCTTAAATATATCGCTTATTCTTCATAATAGAAAAAATGTCAAGTGGAGAAAAATATTCTATTCGAAGGCTCTAATACGGTAATGGGCTGAAATTTTTTCTCAAGGTCATTTTTTTTTTCGAGATTTCGAGGTCATCATATTTTTTTTAAATGGGACTACATATTTTCACTACACTAGTATTACAGCCTATAAAAAACCATATGCAACGAGGTGCAACATGTTGACTACCAGATAACTTTTACTGAAAAAATTGTGAAAAGTTTGTCAGTAACTTCAGTACGCGCTTCGGAGGACGTTAATGAAGAATCAAATGCAATCAACGTGTAAGACACTCATACAAGCAAAAAATCTTCACATGTACAAGAGACAATATTTCACAATTTTCTCGGTAAAAGTCATCTAAAGGTCAACATGTTGCACATCGATGGATTTGGTTTTTTATAGGCAGTAAGACTAGCGTAGGGAAAATATGTAATCATATTTAAAAAAAATTATGATGACCTTGAAATCTCGAAAAAACGACCTTGAGAAAAAATTTCGGCCTTTCACCGTATTGGAGCCTTCAAATATAATATTTTTCTTCATTTGACATTTTTTTCTTTCATAAAAAATAAGCGATATATTTAAGATGCTCAAGTTAGGTGAAAGAAACCCTGTATATATATTTCAAATTCAAATTTGCTTGAAACTTTACCTATAGTAATCCAGAGAGTAATATTTCAATCCAATGTTAATAACATATCGGTATATAAATATTGTATAATATATTTATCATGATTAATCAAATATTTTTCATGGTATAAAGTATTCAAATACTTTTGTGAGTCACTATAATATATTATAGTTTATAGTATATATATGTGGGATGCGAGTGCATTCAAGCCAAACACTTAAGAGGGGAAATACGTGTAAAACGATGTTTTCATTATGATTTTCACGAATTTTTTTAACGTATTAAAAATTTATGCTATTTATTAATATTATAATGTCATTTTACACATATATTTGAGAACATATTCCGAAATTTTGAAAGATTTATCTCGAAAATTAGCGGAGATATCAGCTTTCACGCATTTTAGGTTTCCATCCGACTGAGCAGTTTGCGTACATCTCGGAAGCCACAATTTTTATCAGAAATCAATTACAAAGAAAAATTACTTTTGTTATATGTGTATCTTCTATTTGAACCTCATTTCCCTAGAAAAAAATGAAAATTTGTATTTTCTAGAGGGGTGTGAACATAAAAGCATGATCTTTTACTATTTTTTCATATATTGTTCATTATAAAAAAAATACTTTAAACAAAGATATCGCTTATGATTCAGGTTCAAATAGAGCGTAATTATATAAACAAACTATATTCCAAATTTCAAAATGATCGGTTAAAAACTTTGTAAGCTAGAGTGTACGCAAATCCGAAAAAAGTCGTTCGGAGAAAACCGCGTTTGAAAAAAGCTCGGACCGTTCCGTATTACATGCCACGCGTTCCGAAATTTAAACGACGGGCGCTCACTCAATCGTTTATAACTTTTGAACGACTTGGATTTTTGACTTGAAATTTGATGACTATATTTTTTAATAATTTTACAAGCGATTTATAAAAAAAAAATTAAATTTTTTGAAGCCTCTACACGTATTTCCCCCCTTAAATAGGCATTCGTGAAGAGATTGGATGGTGGGCACTGGATAGCTCAATGGTTAAAGAGTTCAGTTCAGTCGCCCGGAAAGCGGAAGATCCGGGTTCAAATCCCGGACCAGTCAAGTCCAACGGCTCAATTTTTTCACGAATCCTACATATATATATATATTAATTAATTTCTTGATTATTTCTATTATTATTATATATTAATTTCTATAATTAATTTCTATTAATATATAATTATTGTATAATATATTTATCATAATTAATCAAATATTTTTCATGATATAAAATGTTCAAATACTTTCGTGAATAACTCTACACGAAAAATTTCAATTGCCGGTATTTTCGCGTTATCCGATTCCCTAATACGAAACACCTAATACAAAAAAATAATCAACCCCCGTATTATGAGTAATCCGACGCTCTAATGTGTTGATAAATAATTTGTTTTTATTTTTAAAACTAAACGAGCTTATTCGAAATGTTATTTGTTTTACATCATTGCGCACAATGAGCAATTATCGATACGAACTTTTCAGACTAATACAGTATTATAGTAAAGTGCAATCATTCTGACGTACGAAATAATAATAAAAAAAATAAAAAAAAATCAGAAAGACAACAACACAACAACAAAAACAACAAAATAAATAAATTTCCTCAGACGAGGATGAGTTACCATTGGACAATGGTGATATTATTGAAACTGAGACGGTGATTGGCGATGGCAGTTGTATGAGTATTCATCATCGTCATCAACGTTCTCAATGTCATTGTCGGCAACAACGAGAACGACGATACCGACTACAACAACAACAACAACAACATCAACACCAAGAACAAGAAGAAAAACGAGGTCAACGCCTTCGTCGTTCGCAAGAGGAAGAAGAGGAAGAGAAAAAAGTGGAGGAAGAGGAAGAAGAAGAAGAAGAAGAAGGAGGTGGTGGAGAAGGAGGAGGAGGAGGTGGTGGAGAAGGTGGAGGAGGAGGAGGAGGAGAAAAAAATGAAGGAGAAAACGGAGGAAAAGACCAAGGAAAGGAAGAAAGAAAGATAGAAAGTGGAATAAATTTAGAAAATATTCTGCAATATCCTGAACCAATGGGACAAGAAATGATGGCCGATGATAATATGGCTCAAGGTTATACGCAACTTATTCATCAGGTTCAGGAACCCCAAGAATTTATTTCATTGGAAGAATTTTGTCCTCATATTCATCAAGAAACTCGTGCCCACGATTTGTGCGGTCAACATTTTTATCATCAACAACATCAACAACAACGAAGATATTATAATATTTCGACTGTTCAAGAGTAAGTAAGTCATATCGATTCATTTTCATATTGTTTATTTTTATTTGAAACTTTTCTTATCTTCAAACAAATTGTATGTGTTTGCGTGTGTGTGTGTGTATTATTTTTTAATTGGTGTAAATTTTCCTTGTTTTTTGTATTTCGTGATTTTATTAAATATCTTTATTCTTTATCATATACAAGTATTTATATATCAGTTACCATAGAAATTGATTTCACTGGTTGAGTCGACTGAGAATCCATGTTGTTATTTCGGGCATTAAAGTCTCCCACGTGGTTTCATCCTTCGATTTGAAACCACCTACCTAGTCGTTTACACTGTTCTCACGTTTAAATGTCTATGAATGTGTTTGTTTTTTATACAAAAAAAAGTATTTTTTTATAAAAATAACTTTCTGCAGCTTACGATTAGTTGAAATTTACCAATAGAAACGTTCTCTTTAAAAAAAAAAAAACATCCGATAAAGAAATCCACTAAGTTGACCTATTGATGATAGAATTAAAATTTCCAATAGAAAAAATATCATTAAGTGTATCCTTCATTCCGATATATAAACGATATAATTACATTTATCAATTAATTAGTTAATATTTATCAAATAAAAAATATATAAAATATAAGTACAATTAATTAACGTCATTTCTCTTAATAATAATAAAATCAATTTGATCTAAATGTTTTTTCTGTCACCAAATCGTTTTTATATGATAAATAATTGATTAACAAAAAGATAGAGGTTATATTCCAAGATGGCGTAGACTCGTTTCGCGATGATTCGAGGGCCGGAATAATGGCGTAACGAAATGTAGTAGCCAATAAGGGGACTAGTGGAGGGTGGGGGGGGGATTTACTTTCAAAGTTTCCTCTCTCCTTCTTATTTTTCGCATATGCTACGAGATATACACGTATATATGTGTACATATATATACTTACGTATGATGTTATAAAATGGTATTCTGTATACGCATATACGTATACATAGATACATATAAGAAACGTTTACGATGATTACGTAAGACGATTTTATCATTGTCTCTGGCGTGTTACCGTCCGGTCGTTACATCTTTCATCGGTCGACGTTAAAGTATCGGAATCGTCGATGAGTTTTCCTATCGTTTTTCTTCTCCTTTCTTCAATAACGATTAAGTAAGTATCTATGCATATATGAATATAGTACGTATGTATGTATGTGTGTATGTATTGGGTTGACCGATAAATAATGTTGAAATCTAATATAATTTATATTTCAATATATGAGTAATTTATATATTTTGAAAGTGGTCTAAAGTATATTTGTCAATATTGTGTTTGTTGTTAATTTTATTAAAATGTATCATCTGGAGTTAACTGTAATAAAAAAAGAAATTTTCTGGATAAAAAAAAGTAATAAATGGATTTAGGTAACTTCCAAAATAAATCACTCATATAATATAATATAACAATATATTGTATAATATTTTATTTTATTTGAAAACGTTCGATATGTTATATAACTTTGGTATCTTATAAATAGATAATTATTTTTTAATTTGTTATCTATTAAATCAGTAAATGGGGATTTGATTATACGTAATATCTTGTTATTACTTATACGTATTTTTATACATATACTTATAAGTAACACTTTTTTTTTTCATTTTTTTATTTTATTTCGTATCTAAATTAACGAAAGAATATATTTCAATGAAAATATATATTTTATGCATTTGTTAAATTTTTCTTTTGCTTTTGAATTAATCTTTAATATTTCGTATCAAAATAAAAAACACTGGAATGATTGAAAATTTTGATATTAGTCAAATTTAATATACATATATAATACTTTTCAGTATAATAAAAGTTGTAATACTTTTTTTATTTTAAAATATATTTATATGAATTTGATCATAGAACCCACGTAATATTTTTTAAAAATATATCATAAGTAATAAGAAATATACATATATTCCCTAAATAATAATATATATTATATTTATTTGTATATATTTTATAATATATATTAATACT
This sequence comes from Polistes dorsalis, assembly GCA_010416905.1. Classification (NCBI taxonomy): domain Eukaryota; kingdom Metazoa; phylum Arthropoda; class Insecta; order Hymenoptera; family Vespidae; genus Polistes; species Polistes dorsalis. The sequence continues at coordinate 79,278 of QUOG01000079.1, forward strand.
CTAATTTATATATTATTATTATATTATATATATTAATAATAATTTATCGTAGTTTTATTTTGTTTCTTTCTAATTGCAAAAAAGGTATAAAAAAAAGATAATACGAAGTAATAAAAAGAAATGTGAATAAATAGATGTTAGTGGTGAAGGAGGAGGAGAAAAGGGTGGGGGGTGGGGGGAGAAGGGGGAAACCTAGAAGAGGATAAGAAGTGATCTTCGGTTTTCTATGTTAAAGAGAAATCAAAGAAACGATTAACTCGTTAATATACCGTGAACATAGAGATGAGATCGTTTGATTTCTCGAGTTCATCCGGGTCAATCGAACGAAACGAGTATTGCGTGGAACATCGTAACAAGTATGTAATAAATATATATATGTATGTGTAACGCGATTAAAGTCGAACAAAACGTATACGATAGTAAAATAGTAATAGTCATTTACTAAAAGCATCTTGTATGCCATTTTACATCTTTACAGTTGCAAACATTTGAATTATATAAATATATATATTGAATTATATAATATATATATATATTTTAGGGATAGCTGATAGTAAATTTATAATTGCAGTTATTTCTCAAAATTATATTTGGTCTCAAGGTAAAATGTATCCTAAAAATGCTGTTATTATTGTTAGTTAATAAATTGTCACTCCAATTAATCAAGTTTCAACTAAATTGTAGGATAGGAAGTAATAGTCATTTACTAAAAGCATCTCGTATGTCATTTTACATCTTTGCTGTTGCAAACATTTTAATTAAATAATATTATATATATATTTATTAATTATATATATTATTTTTTTATTAATTTTTTATTTATAATATATTGATTATATATTTTATTAATTCTATATATAATATAATATATATATATATATTGAATTATATAATATATATATTATAGGGATAGCTGATAGTAAATTTATAATTACAGTTGCTCCTCCAAATGATATTTGGTCTCAAGGTAAAACGTATCCTAAAAATGCTATTATTATTGTCTATACATAAATTGTTACTCTAATTAATCATGTTTTAATTAAATTGTAGGATAGAAAGTAATAATCATATACTAAAATTATCTCGTATGCCATTTTACATTTTTGCTGTTGTAAACATTGCAATTATATAAATATATATATTGAATTATATAATATATACATTTTAGGGATAGCTGATAGTAAATTTATAATTGCAGTTACTTCTCAAAATTATATTTGGCCTCAAGGAATAATATATTTTAAAAATGCTGTTATTATTGTTAGTTAATAAAATGTTACTCTAATTAATCAAGTTTGAACTAAATTGTAGGTTAGAAAGTAATAATCATTTACTAAAATTATCTCGTATGCCATTTTTCATCTTTGCTGTTGCAAAAATTTTAATTTTATAATATTATATATATATTTATTGATTATATATTATTTTTTTATTAATTTATTATATGTTTATAATTTATTAATTATATATATATTGAATTATGTAATATATACATTTTAGGGATAGCTTATAGTAAATTTATAATTGCAGTTTCTTCTCAAAATTATATTTGGCCTCAACGTAAAACGTATCCTAAAAATGCTGTTACTATTGTTAATAAATAAATTGTTACTCTAATTAATCAAGTTTGAACTAAATTGTAGGTTAGAAAGTAATAATCATTTACTAAAATTATCTCGTATGCCATTTTCCATCTTTGCTGTTGCAAACATTTGAATT